>VNJQ01006763.1:0-15156 GCA_008042515.1 Drosophila truncata | reverse complement strand
TAAGGAAGTGGTTAGTTTTTTGGGACAGAAGGTACGGCGGTGGGCACTGCGGTTTGTGACGGCCTGGGTAGTTGTACTCCCACAGGCCGGTTTCTCTTACTTCGAGCCTCGTACTCCTTGACTACAACGTGCTCGGGCCAGAAGTCACCCGAGCAAATTGTGTCGAAGAGCTGGACTGAGACATTTATTTTAAAAGATGAAATGTCTCTGGCATACGAAAATTTGAATTTTTCCACTTTAATATTTCCGGCTTGAGTTTTGCCTTGTATATAGGCTAGTACATCTTCCGTACATCTAGTACATACTTGCTGGCTGAGCGGCTGCCGCTACCCCCGCGAACGATTCGGATACCGAATCTTTTTTCGTTCCTGATCGCAGAACCATTGGATTTGGTTCTGGGGCCAGGAGCTGTGGGGCAGGAATATGGCAGGAATTAGGTTGCTGTGGCTCACACAGTTGCAGTCGACCAGCAGCAGACTTTTTGCGTTTCGGCGACTCATTTAATAGCTTCAAACTATTAAATTGAGCGTCTAGCGCGGAGAACAGGTCATTCGCTTTGCGAAAAGTGACCATAATCTCGTTAAATCCACTTCTGGTCTGACGCATGAAGGATGATATTTCCTTCTCAACCGGTCGACA
Source organism: Drosophila truncata (assembly GCA_008042515.1). Classification (NCBI taxonomy): domain Eukaryota; kingdom Metazoa; phylum Arthropoda; class Insecta; order Diptera; family Drosophilidae; genus Drosophila; species Drosophila truncata. Next base: position 14,517 of record VNJQ01006763.1, on the reverse strand, counting down.
GTTCTCGCAACAATAACGCAGGCCCTTTTTGCTGGACACTGCGTCAGCTATGCGACCTGTCACCTCAATGCACTTTGCGTTCTCTACCGTATCGCAAAGCCAGCAATGGATACTTGGCTGGTCGGGCAAAATATTTTTTTGGCAGTTTTTAATTCCACAGACAATGATTGAGGACATTTTCACAAACCCGTGAACCACTGTGAACACAATCAGTTCCGAAAAAAAGAACCAGAGAGAGAGAGAGAGAGAGCGAGAGGGTTAGTTTGTGAGCGCAAGAAATCACAAGAGCGAGAGAGCTATGAACCGCTTAGCTGCAGCTAAAAGCTAACGACACTCAAGCGGGGAAAAAGAAAAAACGGGATAAGAAGAAAAAAAAGAAAGATAAGATCACCGTCTTAGCACAACTAAAAATGTTTATTAAAACACTAAATTACACAGAAAAGTGCATGCACGCGCGGTAGCAAAACGGTATATATATTTACTGATGATAGTTAAAAAATATAGAGGAAACCCCGGTGGTTTAAAATCAAAATAAACAAAAATTCGGAGCGCAAAACAAAAACACGACCGTTCGCTAAGAAGTGAGAAAGAGCTCTTGCGGGGAGCAGGGGCATTTCAGTCGCGACTGCCGGAACCCACGCCAGTATTTCTGCTGGGACTGCGGGCGGCGAAATGTCCGGACGATCGACTGCTGTCGTCGCACCCAGCCGGGAAACGGGCCCATCCCCACGACCGGCGGAGTCCGTCGGGGACCACCCCTCCATCGAACACCCGATAGGCCCGCCGTTACGAGTCGAAAGAGGGAGGATCACCGCTGAGGTCGAGATTGGTGGACATCGCCGACTGGCCACCATCGACACAGGAGCTTCTCAGAGTTTCATCAGCCAGGAAGTCGCCGACACTGTCGGACAGCGACATCAATTCCAGGAGATTCGCACGCAGATTAACCTGGCGGACACCTCGCGCGTTGAGGTTCGGCAACTCCTCCAGGCGGATATCACCCTGGCGGGAAGGACCACCCAAATCTCTCCCTTTGTCATGCCGGCGATGCTGGAACCCTTGATCTTGGGCATGGACTTCTTGGCGACCATCGGAACGACCATACGGTGTGGAGATGCGAAGCTTACCCTCTCCAGACGGCTACCGGAAGGATCCAGTGGCCACAGGATACGGAAGGCAGAGCCAGAGATGCCCAGGGACAGCCGGAGAGACACCAGAGACGCGAGGAGACATTCCCTTCGCAATCACCAGGAGACCGACGAACCGGAACCGACCACCCCTGAGAGACTCGGAATTCCCCGATCTGGAGCAGAAGAGCCCCGGTTGGGCATTGCCAACGAAGACCACGGATCACGAGATGGCCAGGAATTCCCCCGAACGCACGAAAGGCCACCGAGGATCTCCACCACACGAGGGAAGCACACACGAGAGGATTATACACGAGGAAGACACACACGAAGAGGCACACCCACAAGGAAGCCCCTAGCAAGCCACCAGGAGTCAGATCCGGATCAGGAAGACGACCCCAGAGTTCAGGCGTTTCTCCGCGAGCAGTTGGCCGGGTTTGAAGGGATGTCGGGGGTGGCCAATATCGCCGAGCATAGGATTACCATGCGAGACGATCGGCCCATCAAGCAGCGTTACTTCCCGAAGAACCCGGCGATGCAGAAGATCATCGATGAGCAGGTCGACGCTCTCCTTGAGCAGAACTGCATCGAGCCATCGCGGAGCCCCCCCCAGCGCCCCTTTAGTCCTGGTACGGAAGAAAACTGGCAAATATCGAATGTGTGTAGATTACCGGCAGCTCAACGCGAAGTCCGTCCCGGACGCGTATCCGCTACCGCGCATAAACCACATCCTGGAGCGACTGAGGAATGTGAAGTACATCTCGACGTTGGATCTCCGCAACGGGTACTGGCAGATACCGATGGAGCGTAGTAGTCGTCCATGCACCGCACTCACGGTTCCTGGCCGCGGCCTGTTCCAGTGGCGGGTTATGCCTTTCGGACTCCATTCGGCACCAGCCACGTTTCCGCGAGCCCTCGATAGTGTCATCGGACCGGATCTGGATCCCCACGCTTTCGCCTACCTCGATGACATCATCGTTGTCGGGGCGAGTTTGGACGAACACATGGTCAACCTGAGCAAGGTTTTCGAGAGGCTGAGGAAGGCGAACCTGCTTATCAACCAGGAAAATGTGCCTTCTTCAAAAGGAAAATTGCGTATCTCGGCCACGTAATTAGCAACCGGGGAATTCACACAGATCCAGACAAAGTAGCGGCGGTGCGGAACCTAAGCCCGCCAACAAGTCTGCGAGAGTTACGGAGATGCCTCGGCATGGCTTCATGGTGCCGGCGTTTCGTACCGAACTTCGCAGCAGTCGTTCAACCCATGACGAATTTGCTGCGCAAGAACGTTTTTAATTCTTTAAACCGCTTACTTGATCTGTGCTTTGTTACAGATCCTGCAGGTGTAAACCTAATCAGAGTTCCTCCAATGACGCAGCCTGAAGATCTTTACCATCCAACTTTCGAAGTGACTATCCATACTGGGACAGTGTTAGAAACTACATCTGGTAGAGGAATAACCAAAGTCCGCTGTTTCCGAAAAGCCGACTATCAGAGGCTAAACACTCTAATATCTGAATTCAATTGGTCCGATCTTTACATGTGCTCTGACATGGCAACCGCCGTGGATATTTTTTACAGTGCCATGAACTCATTTTTTTCCTTGTGTGTTCCGGTAACCTATCCGTTAGTCTCTAATAAACCTCCTTGGTTCAACAAAGAGCTAACACGCTTAAAAAATGTAAAATCTAGGCTTTATAATAAATATAAACTCACCGGTTCAAAAACTTCCTTTTCCTCTTATCTCAGTGCTCGGTCTAACTTCACCGTGCTTAACGCTCAGTGTTATAAAAATTACTTGACTCGTTGTCAGGTCCAGTTCACGCAGGACCCAAAACAGTNTTTTATAACGTTGTTAACACTAAACGTAAACCTAATTTATATCCTTCCTCGCTTTCATTTAGGAACACTACAGCAAATTCTGATCAGGCAATAGCCGATCTTTTTGCTGAGTTTTTTAAAACTACATATTCGTCCTCTACTATTTTAGATCAGATAGTTTCTTCCGCTATGCCCAGTTCGAATTTAATTTTCAGTCCTATTTTAAATGAAAGCTCACTTATTCTTGATCTTCAACGCGTTAAGCCAGTTTATTCACCAGGTCCCGATGGAATACCGGGCTCTGTGCTTAGGTATTGCTCCGAGGCGCTGTGTAACCCCCTTCTTAAATTGTTTACCTTATCTTTAGAATCTTCAGAATTTCCCCTTATTTGGAGGGAATCATTTGTTATTCCTCTCCACAAAAAAGGTAGCAAATCGGATGCCAGTAACTATAGAGGAATCGCTAAGTTATCGGCAATTCCAAAACTTTTCGAGAATGTAATTACTCCTCACTTGCAACACTTATGCAGATCCGTCATCTCTCCATGTCAGCATGGTTTTATGAGGCGAAGATCAACCACGACTAATCTTTTGGAACTTACCTCATTTGTTATTAGGGGCTTCCAACGTAACTTTCAAACCGATGTAATTTACACGGACTTTAGTAAAGCTTTTGACTCGGTCAATCACTCTCTTCTGGTTAGGAAACTTGATTCTATGCGGTTTCCTAGTGATCTTCTTAAGTGGATTTCGAGCTATCTAAGTGATAGGACTCAAAAGGTTCTTTTTAAAAACGTTCTATCGAACAGCCTCAGGGTCACATCTGGCGTTCCACAGGGTAGCCACCTTGGACCACTGCTTTTCACATTGTTTATCAATGACTTGCCGCAGGTTCTAACTAAATCCAGAGTACTCATGTACGCTGATGATGTTAAACTTTGCTTGCAGTACAGGGATAGTTCATGCCAATCGGACTTACAATCGGATCTTGACAACTTCCAAGCATGGTGTCATGCTAATGCTTTACATCTCAACAGCTCTAAATGCAAACTGATGACTTTTTCACGCATCACACCCCTGTTTGCCACTTATTCGCTTAACAACTGCTCTTTGGAAAGAATTACTCTGGTAGATGATCTAGGGGTCCGCTTGGATCCTAAACTTTCGTTCTCTGAACATATTTCCTGTATGGTTAACAAAGCCAGAGGCATGCTTGGATTCATTAAGAGGTGGGCAAAGGAATTTGACTCTCCTTATGTAACGAAGACCCTTTTTACTTCGTTAGTTCGCCCCATATTGGAGTACGGTTCGTGTGTCTGGAGTCCTCAATTCGGAGTCCATAGTAACCGCATCGAATCTGTCCAAAAGAACTTTTTACTTTTTCCCTCCGAGGCTTATCCTGGGATACTGACCTAAGATTGCCGTCTTATTCTAGTAGACTTCTTTTAATTAACTTACCTTCTCTAGCTAATCGTAGGACGATGCTCGGCGTCGTCTTTTTACATAAACTTATACATGGTGATGTGGAGAGCCCCTACTTGGGGCGGATTTCGAGCCCTCAACGGGCCAGGGGATCTGCGTACCCGTCATACTGCAGTCCCCATTTGGCGATCCGCTCGGGAACGCATGTGAATTCCCGCCGGAATCTCTCTGGACTTGGGTCCAGCAGCACATCTCGGGACGCCCCGGTGGATGGGGGAGCGGTGCGCGTAACGCTCGGAAGCCGACGCATACGGGCTGCCGGCGAGATCTCGGAACTAGTCTTCGGGTTAGGGGACACGAACAGGGCGGTCCTCTCCTCGTGAGGAGGCGCGGGACTGGCAGAGCGGGCGGTATACTGCCTTTCGAGGTCAGCGAGGCGGGTCCAGACTTCCTGGGTTTGCTCGGACTCTTTGATTAGTGTCGCGAAATTTCGACGCAGGTCGTCGACTACTCCATCGGCAGAGAATCAGAATTCTTCGGCAAATTCTAGGAGCTCGGCTCTTAGGCGGGAATAGACCCACCGCGTGGAAACCCCCGGGTTCTTAATGCTACGCGGAACGGACTCACCGGTAGATTTCTTGTCTCCGCCCATGGCTGTGTTTGCTTCCGCCGAGGGATTGGTCTTCTCGGGAAATTTCTTCGGGTTCTTGGCTCAGGATCTGGTCCGGGTTCGCAGGCACGAACACTCGATCGCAGGGTTGTGCGTCTCGCGTCGTAAGCCCGCGGGTTTGGCGCGGGGCACGTGGGAAAAATGGTGGCACTTCAGATTATTTTTTTTTTTGCCGGTCACTTTTCACGCGAAATTGAGGTTATTTTCGATACAATCGATATTTCGGATGCTAACTAGACCTATTACGGGTGTTATTTTTCCGGGCTTTTATCCCTATCTTTGTCCCTGTTCAGGCGCCACTTGTAACGAATCTCCGGCCAGGATAATGCTCAGTCGTGGCCAGAGAAGGTCATACAAGAAATTTGTATGGTGGGACGCGGAAATATATGGAAAGTCGTAACGTATCGGTCGTTAGCACTCCTGAAATCGGTCTAAACCGTGTCTCCTACCCCGATTTCATGTGCCGCAGTGGCCACCTCGGTCGGGGCGATCCGGTTCCTCGCGGTCGTTCGCGATCCAGTGGCCAGGGGCGTGTGGCGGCCTGCGTTATCGACCGTAGGCACTGCCTTATCGGCACTGCTTGCAGCACAGGGGCGGCTTCGCGGGTCGCGGCGCCAAGGAGGGGGCGCGGTATTAATATTTAGATAACTATTCATTAAGTTATATTTAAATAAATAAATATGTATTTATATTTAAACAAATACAAACATATATTTATATTTATTCAAAATGAATGAACATGTATTCAAATTCCTATTTAAATATTTGCCGAGTCGAGCGATGGGTCTGGGATGGTTTTCTTCCGGATAGACGCGGAGGCTAACTGTGGGCGACGGCGCCGGATAGACCCCCAGGAAAAATCGCTCCGGATGGACGCGGAGGCTAGATAGTGGTCGGCGACGAGAGTTAGGGCTGCTCCGCTTGAGTTCAGAGGCGGGGGCGGTGACAGGCACCAAAGGGGGGACTCCTCCGGATGGGCGCGGAGGCTAGCTGCGGGTGGCGGTGCCGGATAGACGCGGCTGACCGGGCCCGGAAAACTCTCCGGATGGACGCGGAGGCTAGCTGCAGGGGCCAAGTGGCTGTACCGATCCGCCGCGGATGGAAGACCAATCCGCGCGACTCGCGTACGGGCCGTCACAAGGGGAGCGAAGGGGAGAGGGAAAAACAGAGGAAGGTAATTTTCCACTCACGTTCGTCTCCTCTCGCGGCCAGGAATACCTTGGCCGGGTGCGGGGGCACGGAAGGCGGGCACAGGCCGCGACGGCGGAACGCTGGGCGCGGGTGGCAGCCGCGATGAGGCACGGCAAGTGCGCGGCGACGAGGCTGCGCGGAGGCGGCGGCGCGCTGCGCAACAGGCGCGGCACAGCACGGGCCGTGTGTGTGGCGGCGCCGGATAAACGCGGCTGGCTGACAGAGCACGGGCTGTGTGTGTGTGGCGGGCGCTGCACGGGCGCGACGGGGCACTGCACTGAAGCGGCCGCTTTGGTTTTATATGTTTTAGCCGGTGCGGCGGGGCCTGCACTGCGGCTGATCGTCACTGTCGATTGGGGGTTGTTTTCACTGGCGGCGGTGGCACTGATGGCGCGGGGCACTGGCGACGCGGTGGCACTGAGGGCGCGGTGGCACTGACGGCGCGGTGGCACGGTGACAAAGCGGCGGCGGAAAACAAGAAGCAAAAGCCAAGGCACGTGCCGGCTTAGAGATCGTACCCGATCGATATATCGTCATCGATCTAGCTTCGTTCCCGCTAAACCGACGATGGTTACTTATAGCTAAGAGTTTATAGCTAAGACTTAGTATTTACTTATAGCTAAGACTTTATGTACTTATAGCTAAGACTTCATTTACTTATAGCTAAGACTTCAAGCGGAAAACTAAAGTGCTACTACTAATTATTTTATTATTGTTTTTATGCGGCCGAGGGCCGCTATTTGTGCGCCTCCTAAAGAGGCGTCACAGCATCTGGCTCACGCCTTCATCGTCGTGTTAGCAGGACGAGCGGAGTACTGGTTCCGTACCAGCGGACTCCAAGGAAAACCATGGACCGAGGTGCGCCGAGAATTCTAGGAATTCTTTCTGCCGCCACGCTACTATCAGAGATTGGACGACGAGATTCGCACACGCTACCAGAGGCCGAACGAGCCATTCAAAGAATACCTCGTGGACTTAAGACTTCAAATGCAACGCGCAGGTTTCACGTTTGAACAGGAGTTGGAACGCATATACGAGAATATGCTTCCAGAATCGCAGATGTTTACCCGACGCCAGGACTTCAAAAATCTGGCCGAGTTAACGCAACTAGTTGTAAACTACGAAGTAGCACGCAGCCGCGGAGGTCGAACACCACGTGGACCACCAACCAACGGAGCCACTCAGCCTCACCCACCACAGCCGGTGACCACCAGGAATCGGCAGCACAGCCATCCACCGCCTGTCAGCGCGCCGCCGCCGCCGTGACAGCAACGACAGCAACGTACTCCAGTCGACGCCACGCGCCGGACTCCACCGACAGACCAAGATATCCAACACCACACATCGCAGCCCGCTGGATTCATCAATATGTTCACTGCCTGCCGCAACTGCGGGAGGAGGGACACATTCTCAACGAGTGTCGCAATCCCAGAACCATGTTCTGTTGGGATTGTGGCCGACGAGGCATTCGGACAGTGGAAGGCTGCAGGATCCCAACTCCGGGAAACGGTCAAGGGCCTCGAGTGTCAGGGGACTACTCGAGGATCCCATCAAACACCCAACGAAACTAGCCACTGCGATCCAGCAGGATCACCACCGTATCCGGGCATCGCCCGTCGCTTCGAGGACAGAAACAACCGCCAGCTAGCAGATGGAACCAGCCGCGAGGTGACTCGAGCACTTCGGCTAACCGTCCGACTGGGACAAGCCCATCTTAACCTAGTTATTCTCATAATGAAGGATGTGCTAGATGACCTACTACTTGGAATGGACTTCCTGTGTTATGGAACAGCGACACTTCAATGCGGTGGACACCAACTTACGCTCCAGCCGCCTAACCAACTCAGGGCTACACAAGCCGCCATGCCGGTACACACAGCGAGGGAACAAGCCGTCGCGAAGACGCCCCCGTCGAGGGGACAAGCCGCCGCGAAGGCGCACACACAAGCCGCTCCCCGAGCGCACCCGTCGAGTGACAACCTCACGTCCGACCCAACGCACGGAGACACCGCGACACAGCTCGCACACACACACGCAGGTCCAGAGACAGCTCCGAGCTGGATCAGAGTCTTGCCCGCCACGGAGCCCTCGGCGATCCTACGGAACCCGTTCCGGAAGGAAGCCAAACAAGTCCGATTCCAGAATCCATTAGCCGGACCCACCGAGCACACCCGCCTGCGGAAACGCCCAAGCTGAGTCTGACTCAGAGGAGGAGTCACACTCCAACCACCGTACCGAGACCTATCCAGAACCCTGGGTAGGACAGTTCCTGGAAAGAGAACTTCCTCGGTTCGACACACTGGCCGGCATATCTCACATCGCCGAGCACCACATAGAGCCCTCATAGCGCACCGATCGTCACTGCCGCCAAGAAAAACGGAGACGTTCGGATGTGCGTCGACTACAGGCAAGTGAATGAGAACTCTGTCCTGGATGTCTATCCTCTGCCTAGGATACATCATATTCTAGAACGGTTGCGCAACGCCCGTTTCATCTCGACGTTGGACCTGAAGAACGGATACTGGCAGATCCCAGTAGCTCCAGCTAGCCGTGAGTGCTACTGTCCCCGGCCGCGAATTATTCCATTGGAAAGTGATGCCTTTTGGCCTACACACGCCCCGGCAACTTTCCAACGCGCACTCGACACCGTCATTGGTCCCGACATGGAGCCACACGCCTTCGCGCACTACAGGAACATGTTCGCAACCTTCGCGAAGTGTTCAGGCGTCTCAGGAACGCAAACCTCCGATTGAACAAGGAGAAATGCAAGTTCTTCCAACGGAGTATCACATACTTGGGCCATGTGATAAGTGAGTCCGGGATTCATACTGACCCGGACAAGATTTCCGCCATACGGGAGCTAACAGCGCCGACGAACCTCAAGGAGCTTCGCAGATGCCTCGGCATAGCGTCTTGGTGCAGACGCTTTGTACCGAATTTTGCCGACGTAGTGGAGCTGATGACTTCCCTCCTACCGAAGGATCGGAAGTGGGAGTGGACCGAAAAGCAGGAACAGGCTTTTCAAGGATTAAAGGAGCTACTGACGGAAGCCCCGATTCTCGCCTGCCCCGACTTTGCGGAGAAATTCGTCCTCCAGACCGACGCCAGCGACTATGGTATTGGGGCACTCCTGACCCAAACCATAGATCAACAAGAACGCGTCATCGCATACGCCAACCGCCGCCTCAACAATGCCGAGCGAAACTATTCCGTCACGGAAAAGGAATGTCTTGCGATAGTATGGGTTATTCGCAAGATGCCGTGCTATCTGGAAGGGTAATAGATCTAGAGGAAAAATTAAGTTAGATTTTAATGCCATCTATACTGTTAAAAAGACGATTGTAATCAGTACATAACACATTAAATGGTTCATGCACTTCAAACTCTCGCCTACAGTGGTTAACTACTAAAGGGATATAAGTTCGAGATGTTAAACGGGGAATATGGAAGTTGAGAAGGCCTAGTAGATAGGGGCTCTCCACATCACCATGTATAAGTTTATGTAAAAAGACGACGCCAAGCATTATCCTACGATTAGCTAGAGAAGGTAAGTTAATTAAAAGAAGTCTACTAGAATAAGACGGCAATCTTAACATCATCCCAGGATAGGCCTCGGAGGGCAAGAAGTAAAAAGTTCTTTTGAACAGATTCAATGCGGTTACTATGGACTCTGAATTGAGGACTCCAGACACACGAACCGTACTCCAATATGGGGCGAAGTAAAAAGGGTCTTCGTTACATAAGGAGAGTCAAATTCCTTTGCCCACCTCTTAATGAATCCAAGCATGCCTCTGGCTTTGTTAACCATACAGGAAATTGTTCAGAGAACGAAAGTTTAGGATCCAAGCGGACCCCTAGATCATCTACCAGAGTAATTCTTTCCAAAGAGCAGTCGTTAAGCGTATAAGTGGCAAACAGGGGTGTGATGCGTGAAAAAGTCATCAGTTTGCATTTAGAGCTGTTGAGATGTAAAGCATTAGCATGACACCATGCTTGGAAGTTGTCAAGATTCGATTGTAAATCCGATTGGCATAAACTCTCCCTGTACTACTCTGTACTCTGTACTACTCTGGATTTAGTTAGAACCTGCGGCAAGTCATTGATAAACAATGTGAAAAGCAGTGGTTCAAGGTGGCTACCCTGTGGGACGCCAGATGTGACCCTGAGGCTGTTGGATAGAGCGTTTTTAAACAGAACCTTTTGAGTCCTATCAATTAGATAGCTCGAAATCCACTTAAGAAGATCACTAGAAAACCCCATACAATCAAGTTTCCTAACCAGAAGAGAATGATTGACCGAGTCAAAAGCTTTACTGAAGTCCGTGTAAATAACATCGGTTTGAAAGTTGCGTTGGAATCCCCTAATAACAAATGAGGTAAGTTCCAAAAGATTAGTCGTGGTTGATCTTCGCCTCATAAAACCATGCTGACATGGAGAGATGACGGATCTGCATAAGTGTTGCAAGTAAGGAGTAATTACATTCTCGAAAAGTTTTGGAATTGCGGATAACTTACAGATTCCTCTTTACTGTTACTAGTTACTGGCGGTCCAATCTAAAAATTGTGTACTTACTCTGGAGGATTTCGGAGCAAAAAATCTCCGGTTTCAACCAGGTTTCCGTAAACACAATTACCTGGGATGTAAGGGAAAAGCTATCAGAATACAGTTTAGAGAGCGTACTGCGTAAGCCCCTAGTATTCTGATAGGAAAGTAGTAAGGAAGTGGTTAGTTTTTTGGGACAGAAGGCACGGCGGTGGGCACTGCGGTTTGTGACGGCCTGGGTAGTTGTACTCCCACAGGCCGGTTTCTCTTATTTCGAGCCTCGTACTCCTTGACTACAACGTGCTCGGGCCAGAAGTCACCCGAGCAAATAGTGTCGAAGAGCTGGACTGAGACATTTATCTTAAACGATGAAATGTCTCTGGCATACGAAATTTTGAATTTTTCCACTTTAATATTTCTGGCTTGAGTTTTGCCTTGTATATAGGCTAGTACATCTTCCGATGCGAGATCAGGGGCAAGCCTCGAAACAAATATTGTTTTCGATGGTGGAACTGCTGTAAGGGTCTTACGTAACGTAATGTTACCAACATCGGCCGGAATTCCGGGCATTGTTGGACCCTGGGTCGGCTTAATTACAGGATTTTGCGGAGCCAGGAGCTGTGGGGCGGGAATATGGCAGGAATTAGGTTGATGTGGCTCACACAGTTGCAGTCGACCAGCAGCACACTTTTTGCGTTTCGGCGACTCATTTAATAGCTTTATACTATTAAATTGAGCGTCTAGCGCGGAGAACAGGTCATTCGCTTTGCGAAAAGTGACCATAATCTCGTTAAATCCACTTCTGGTCTGACGCATGAAGGATGATATTTCCTTCTCAACCGGTCGACAGTTCTCGCAACAATAACGCAGGCCCTTTTTGCTGGAAACTGCTTCAGCTATGCGGCCTGTCACCTCAGTGCACTTTGCGTGCACAACTGCATCGCAAAGCCAGCTATGGAGACTTGGCTGGTCGGCCAAAATATTTTTTTGACAGTTTTTAATTCCGCAGACAATAATTGAACACATTTTCATAAACCCGTGAACCACTGTGGACACAATCAGTTCCAAAAGAACCCAGAGAGAGAGAGAGAGAGGGTTAGTTTGTGAGCGCAAGAAATCACAAGAGCGAGAGAGCTATGAACCGCTTAGCTGCAGCTAAAAGCTAACGACACTCAAGCAAGGGAAAAAAACGGGATAAGAAGAAAAAAAGAAAGATAAGAAAACCGTCTTAGCACAACTAAAAATGTTTATTAAAACACTAAATTACACAGAAATGTGCATGCACGCGCGGTAGCAAAACGTTATATATATTTACTGATGATAGTTAAAGAATTTAGAGGAAACCCCGGTGGTTTAAAATCAAAATAAACAAAAATTCGGAGCGCAAATAAAAAACACGACCGTTCGCTAAGAGGTGAGAGATCGAAGTGAGAAGCGGACGTATAGGATTGCGTCCGGAGGAGGAAGATTACACCCCGTGGAAACTGTGCGTGGGCACGAGTTTTCGCAGGAGGGTGCTCGAGGAATGCCACGATCATTCGACCGCCGGGCACCTGGACGTACGGAAAACATGTACGCGGGTGGCCCAAAAACACTACTGGCCCGGACTATTTCGAGAAGTAGCTATCTACGTGCGACGATGCCTAAGCTACCAACGCTTTAAGGTCAGCCAGGAGAAGGCGGCTGGAAAGATGTTCACACGCCAGGTTGACGAACCTTTCCAGAACTTATGCGCCGACTTCGTGGGACCCCTTTCGCGGTCCAAGCAAGGAAACACAGGTCTCCTTGTGTTTCTAGATTCATTCAGCAAATGGGTTGAATTAATTCTCCTACGACGAGCCACGGTGCCGTATTTGGAGCGAGCCTTCCAAGAGCGAATACTTAGCCGTTTCGGAATCTCGTCTACCCTCGTCTGCGACAACGGGACACAATTCACAAGCAGAGCATTCCAGGCCTTCTGCAAGGCAATGGGAAGGGAACTCCAACATACCGCGCCCTACACACCGCGACAGAAGGAAGTCGATCGACTACTCACAGTGGCAAGACGTGTTTTTCCTCCGCGCTCTGAAGTGAGTCATCTCGTAGCCAGCGCAGGACCGAAAGGACTCTGGAAAATAATACCTAGTTAGGGTGAGACAATCTGGGCCGCGGGTACGTACCAGGAACGGCAAAAGGAAGCTTGCTGGTGCCCAAAATCTGGACACTTGCGATCATCGCCGGTGATTGTAGGCAAGGGGGGAACCCCTCTCGCATCCAGAGAGCGCCTTCTTTTCCCAATTTCGCCTCTCACTTTCCCGGTTGGACATAGTTTCCACAAGCCACATTTCCCCCGCGTTTTCTTCGACGGCACAGCAAAACATACGATCAGCTGATCGTAGTGTTGTGCAACGTACGAGCAGGGAGCTTTCGCAACAGCGTAGTGTTGCACAACGCGCGCAACCAGCTTCCCGCTCAAGCCCAGATTCAAATTTAAACTAAAGCCCAGGTTTTAACTTAGTTTTGTTTTTTCATAATCCATATTAAGCTAAAACATTGGCTTTAATTTAAATAAATTTGGGTTCCACCAGGGCAGGAGTCCAGGAGCCACGGAACTAATTAGTTCCCTCTTCCGGCTACACCAGCAACTGGCTCCAGTGGGAGCAGGAGCATCAGGCCGAGGAACTGGCCATATTCCAACCCCCCCGCTGCGGCGGCGCCAACCAAAAGGGGCTCTGGGGACCGAGAAGGAGCGGTATATCTCCCATCAGGCATCCACTGGGGGAAATCCCTGTGCTCCGAGGGATCCCACTTAGGAGCAGGTGCCATGAACAAGGGGAAGCCGCATGCGGGCCGGGATGACGAGACCCAGGCACTAGCCGTTGCGAGAGCAGAGGAGGAGCTGCTGCGCAACTTCCAGCGGGCCAAGCAGCGCGTACAACGCTCGCCACCTGCTACCTCGATCGAGACGCACCCGATGTCTGCACCACCTGAGGTTCACGGTCCGATGTTCGCCTTTGGCGAAAATGAGGAGGAAACGGCAACCCCAAAAAGAGGCAGGGATGCGGCGAGCCCTGACGGGAAGTGGGACGCAGCATCCAAAAAGCAGAAGGTGGAGGCAAATGCAGTAGCCCTGGCCGACAAACTTGTAGAGATGCTCGGTGAGATGATCGCCAAGTACACGGACACACGGAGCAACAACAAAAAGGTAGTCCGCCACGTCACGCAGAACTCCATTGACTCGATGCTGGCTATGAAAAAGCTGCAGGTAGACCTCAGGGCAGCGCTAGCAAACACCCACCTCGAGCGATCCCCCTCGTGCGCTAGCTAGCAGACATCTCCCATGCCGTCTGGCACGTCCCAAGCAGAGGCTCCCACGGGCAGGCCAGAAAAGCCGGCATGGCAGCAGGTGAAGAACAAACCCAAGCCAAAAGACATCCACGTCCAAAAAGCGACCAGCGACCACACCCGGCCCAGGAAGCAAAGCGCTACATCATCAGATGTAGCGAAGGATCCTACGCTGACTTGCTGAGGATCGTCAAGACGGAGCCCTCCCTACAGGGACTTAAGGACAGCGTCCAAGGCCTGCGTAGGATAGCTAATGGCGGCCTCCTGCTCAGGATGCAGAAGAATGCAGACCCAGCCACGCAACAGCTCCAAGCGGCTATAAAGACGGCCATCTCCGACAAAGCGTAGGTGACGGTCATGCAGGAGACGGTGCAGGTGGAGATCCGCGATCTGGACGACATGACCAGCGAAGAGGAGGTC
>VNJQ01006752.1:0-68421 GCA_008042515.1 Drosophila truncata | reverse complement strand
CGATATTTATTGTACGATCGTAATGAAATTTAGACAATCTGTGTATTTTGATAAAATACATCAAGGTTGTGAATATAGTTTACCTAACTTTATAAATTTAGGAGATATACGTTTTTTTCAAATAGCTCCCCAAAAAAGGGGAGCAGCAAAAATTTAAAACAAACTTGATCTGCGTGCAGATATAAGAAGTCTAAATCCCAAGTTTGGTGTCTCTAGCTCTTATAGTCTCCGAGATCTAGGCGTTCATACAGACAGACGGACAGACGGACAGACGGACAGACGGACAGACGGACGGACGGACGGACAGACGGACATGGCTATATCGACTCCTTAAGTGGTCCTGACCAATATTTAGGTAACTTTTGGGGGTCTGCCACGCCTCCTTCTGGCTGTTACAGAATATCGCACAAAATTATAATACCTTTGTACCTTTGGTACATGGTATAAAAATAAAGAATGAAAGAACAGGGCACAGACATGGGCTCGGGCAACCCGAGATGCTGGCCTGGGGGTGATTCCATTTCTATTGCCTAATGAGTGACGCCCCCAGGCCGCGTTCCCATGTCCCGAGATACATCTGCATAATTAACCTGTCTTCTGCACAGCAGGAAGTGGCCACCACAAAGAGCAGAAACGTCTATTAGTCGTGGCTCTTTGGGCCGCTTCTCATACTTAAATTAAATTTCGTTTTAACACGTTCTTTGGCGCAGAAAGAGAGAAGAGCGCGGCGTTTTCTAATTATTATGTAAGCATGCGAGCGAAACTGGCGCGTAATTAACAGAGCTCACTGTAAGATGAAAATGGGGAATGAGAAAAAAATTATCAAGCTAACGCTCAGTGAGGACTGAATGGGCGCTAATGTTAATTTCAAATATTGCTATTCAGTAGTTAAAATTTATATTTGGCATCCAAAGTTCTGCCATATCAAGCGGAAGTTCAAATACAACATAAAATCGACAACTTTCCCATTGGGTTGAACGACGACGATGATCGCATCAAGAACTTCCACACATTTAGCATAAATAATTGCTTGATTTTGGCTTTTTGACGGTTGGGTTTGTGCCCGGCATATGGAATGAGGTCTAAAGTGGCCGTTAAAGCGTATTAATGTGTATATAAATATGTATATATAAAATATGAAAAGCCAAAAGTAAAAGCGTGGGCTGCGGCCAATTAAATTGAGTTTCTCCGGGCTTGGAACCACTTCTATCGAGAATTGATTCGATGAATGTACGGGGGCCCTCAGAATGGAAAGGCCTCGTAGGCTGCACAATAATTACCTTTAGTTCGAAGTCTGAACTGGAAACTGGAGTGTGAAAATGTCACCACAATGCTGAGATGGCCACAAAAGGTGTCCGAAATAAGGCTATTGTCTGCAGTGTCTTTCTGTTGAATAAGCAACGCGACGCGACAATCTCTTTGACCCAACGGATCTGGGCACTGGAGCATAGTACCCATAGTACTCGTTCCTCGAAGTACTCTATATCTGGGCTATTGTTTTATGACTCGGATTGCGTCGCTTTAATCGGCGGTGGTGGCCAGTGAAAGGAGAAGTCAGGGAGCCATGTGATATCGCTAACTCGTCAAATGTGGCTCCGTTACACCCAAAACCCGGTAGCGCAGTGTACCGTGGATAGGTTCGGTTCATATTTCCAAACAGATTCAAGGGAATTCTGGGCGATACCCACTTTCACTGGCTTTTTTATATTTTATTTATTTTCAAGAAAATTCCCCCAACCATTTCGATGCAATTCTAATAGCCTGCAATTATTATTTAGCGTTGCATTCAACCAGTTTGGAGTGCAATCAAGTGACGTCACTTTGGCATTCGGTTGCCATTTCTTTTTTATGGTCGAAACGTGCGTCTTGCCACTGCCGAATTTGCGCCGAAAGTAACTGCAGCATTGTAGTCATTTTCTTTTCTTGTTTTTTGTTTAGTTTTTTTGGCTGCCGCCGTGTTTTGTTGAACTTGTTAATCAGCGAATTGGAAACGAAATAACATAAGAGATGAAGTAACTGAACAACTCGAGAAACATGCATATGGGCTTGGGCTTCGGTATTCGGTTTTGGGTCTTGGCTTTTGGCCACTCGCATGCGCAGCAGAAAAAATAAAGGTAAAATCGATTGTGGTAAGCAAATTGCACATTCGGAAAGTCGCAAGTTAAAAGTAAAAATAAGCAAACAAATATGCGAGTGGCCACCGACAGACAGTTGCCGATACAGTTCAAGCCGAGGGACCATGAAATTGGTCAATAAATGCGAAATGCTGGAAGCAAATAATTATTCCGGCTGTGTTTTTTTTCCGCTATTAATAGTTTAACTGCCCACAAATTTGCAAGCCAATTAGGGAATGCATTTGGCATAAAATAATTCACATTTATTTCCTTTCAACCAGACTTGGATTTTATTGATAGATGTCTCTATCGAGATAACTCTTTCAATTTTAAATTTACAATTTGACAGAGAGATAACATAAGATTGTAAACAAATGAAATTATTTTGGTATATATTAATTTACTCATAAATAATTATTGATTTTTCTAGGCTGAAAACAACTTAATTTTATTTAACATGTAGCCATAAATCTTTTCGTATTAAAATAACAAAAGACTTAGGCAACGAACTCACTTCTCTGAAAAGTAGGCAGCATTCTTAAGAGTGAACTTTTCGCTTGTATCTAAAAGAAAGCAAAGCCTACTTTGAGGATGAGTGTTTTACATCTTACTTTCGTATTACAAAAAGATATTAAAGAAGAAACTTCTACTGTGTTCGATATACTATTGTAAATCATTTAATATTCTTATTTGTTCTTAAAGTAGATCGAAGGAATATTAAAGCTTTCCTTCGGTATATGTCTTAGTTTTCTATTAAACAAATACCTCAATTTTGACCAATGAATAAATAAACTTAAATATTAAAATATGGTTAAATAACCCCAAATAATTCCTTCTACTAGAACTCAAAGGAATAATCGGGACCGGCTGACTATTTTCACTTTTCTTACAGCTTTTAAATATAAGTCTCTAGACGCTGTTCCTAATTAAATTGGTTTGCTCGCATAAAACCTAGTATCGCGTGATCTACTAATTAAGGCCAATTAGCATCCGGACTGGACTTGGCACTTGCACTTGCACTTGCAGAGAACCCGGCTTGAATGGGTGCCAATTGCGGGAACAATCGAGCGGATCGCCGAGCCGAAAGACAATGGCCAGCTGCTGGGCCCTATCCGGTCCGGTGCGATCCGATCCAGTCCGGTGATTGCCGCCTTACTAACCCAAATAGGAGACAAATGCGATGCCGAAACTAGTTTTATGATCGTGTTTATGATGTTGCCGCTGCCCGGACAGCCCTATAAACAATGACCATTAGACTATTAACACGGGAGGAGCTGAGAGCTGATGCACTCCCTGCCGGGTTATACATAAATTCAATAACAAAAGCGCCTCAGGTGTTTGAAGGTTGCCAGGGCCACGCCTTCTTCTCGGCTGCTGCAACTGCTGTGAGTTTGTGTAATCCTCATTTTGAAAACTATTCAAACACCTCAATGATCGAAGATCGGCAAACAAAAGAGGAGAAAACAAACAAAAACGCGCGAAAATTAACGCGTTTTAACTCTAGAAGATTTTACACTGAGCTGCTAAAGTCTGTGTACTAAAGAGAAATAAATATAAGACAAACTTCTTAGGATTTCTTGGGATTACTTAGAGTTAATTATTTTTATTACAAATGAAGATTTCATTTATTAAATTTAATTTTCCAAGCGTAATCCTATCTATTTGGTATCTTATACCAGAAATATGAATTTAAATAATACCCAAATAATTTATAATACTTTGAAGCTACTTTTTCAAAGTGTACGGAAGTGTTTTCATATCGCTCACGTAACCGATTGCCATGGCTTAGACAAATCGATCGATTCACGCCACCGACAAACAAAAATGTAAAAATTCTCTTGAGACCTCCATCACGTACTCAAATTCATTTCGAATATTTTCAGCATTATTAAGCGGAGAAATAAAATTTACAATGACTCGTGAGCAACCGATAGCCGGAATCACCGAAAGTCATTCAGAAGACTCACTTCGCCTGGCGATAACCCCTCCTCACAATCATCATCATTCTCATTCACATTCTTTCTCATTTATTCTCACAGAAATCTCGAGAGGAAGATGAATCAAAATCGCTTCTGGCTAACCCGTAACATTGAACAAAAGGGGTTCAACTTGAAAGATCTTCGCAGATAACTTCTAAAAAGCCAAAACAGGTAAGACCGCCACTCGATTGGGAGCCGGAATAAATTGCATACACGAGTTTTAGCTTCGACTCCGGCTACGAAGATGAACTACTTTCAATCTATTCGAATGCTAAATGAATCTCAAACCTGCTAATAAATATAAATTTTAATTGCGATGGCCAGGCTACGAAACCAAAGACATGTGGCTCAAGTTTCAGGTGGAAGCCTTTTTTAATTTATAATTCATTTATATTTCTTTACTTTGTTCTTTTTTATGTAGTTCAAGTTGAAATACGGGTTGCTTTTTATAATCAAGCATCTTGCAATTCAGAGAACTGCGAATCTTGGGTAGTTTTGTGAAATAAAAAAATAAATAAAATGATTTTAACCGGAGATTAAAATGGATTGCTGCTCCTTTAAAAATATATATTATTCAGGGGAATTTTTTCTGTTCGGTGAACTTTAAGCCTATAATTAAATAATAAATCTAGAGACAGACAAATAATTCGAAATACATCTCAGTTATAAATTTCTTAAATCTTTTTATTAATTATTAAAAAATGATATTTTCCGAAAGTAACCTATGTTTATGTTTTTATCGATATAAATGCACCGAGAATGTTCGACTTTCAACTGTCAACGGCTGTAAATAAAAACCAAAACTCATGATACAATATTTTATTTATTTTTCTCTTTCCCTTCGTTCATCTCTCTTTGTTTTATTATTAAGGCATAAATTTCCGACCGCTAACACGCTTTCATTACAATTTTCTCTCTATAATTTTTAGCTAATTAAAGTTTTCAGCTGCAGTGCCATAAAATAGGTATCAATAAAGCACTCGTAAAGTGGTCTTCATTTCCCAATTAACCCAATTTGTAGTTTCGTTTTCCCACCATAAAAAAACCCATGAGTGCTTCCTCTTAGTTACTTAAAAACAACTTACCTGCTGGTTGGACTCATCCTCGACGGCGGGCAGCAGCTTGGCATTGCTGGCCGTGGTGATGTTGTGGGCGGAGGCCGATACGGAGTAGTTCTTGGACACCGCATCGTGTTCTAGGTCGTGGTAGCCGCCCTGGATCTCTGAGAGTGTGTTGTTACTCCCGCTGAGTGTGACGATGCCGCTGGAGCTGATCCGTCCAGAGGTGGCTGTGGTACGTCCGCCGCCACTGTCCACCACACTGGACACTGTGGAGATGCAGCTGCGCGTCGTCTGCGGTGATGGTGTGACGGCCGGTGGGTCCGCCTCATTTGCCTTGGCCCTTCTCATATTCAGCCAGGACATCCGCTGCGGCTGCCGGCGGTCCAGGGTCACCGAGATGTGACCGTTGCCTGTTACTCCTGCCGTTGGCTCTCCGCCTATGTAGACGCAGGTCCTCGATGTGGCCGAGGAATCAGTGCGCAGGCGGGCAGAGTTGTCTGGGTTGTGACTCTGATGGTTTGTATCGTGGCGCGGCAGAGTTGCCATGGCGCCGGATATGTGACGATAAGTGGGAGTAGCTGGGGCCTGGGTGCCACTTCCGGTTCCGGTGCGGTTCCGGGCTAAGCTCAGCTGCTCGGCAAGGGCCTCGTCGCTGCCTCGGGGCTTATAGCTGCTGCTCATCGATCAGATCTGTTGGATAGCAATAAAGAGAGTTAACAAAAGAACAATGTCAGCCGAAATTGTTTAATGAAAAAATAACAAAGTTCTGTGAAAAATATCGAAAATAAATTGGGGTTCGAAAACCTTTTATTTGGGCGTGCCCTAAACATTCTTTTCAGCCGAGTTTTAGAGCCATGCCCAATGACATAAAACTAGGATTGGCTCGGACATAGTTATTTTTTATTCAAAAATAAAGAGTGATAAAGTGGAGTCACTTATTTTCAGTAAATGAAAATTATTTTATCACAGAATAATATTATTCCAAAATAAGGGTCTAAAATAATTTTTAAAATATTAGAAGACTTATGTTTAAGCACACAAAGTTTAAATAATAAATTTGTTAAACCAAATAATTAATTATTCCTTTTAATACTTTTTTTCATAATAAATGATTAAAAAATGTAACTTCTGTTAATTTATTAAACTTTACAAATATTTTAACCTTAAACATTATTTATTAAATTTATAAGAACAATTCCTTTTATTATGATATTAAAAAATAATTTATAACATTTAAAAGGAAATATAAAAATAGATCTTTAAGTTTTTTCCCTCGGAGCGTTGTATAAAAATTCGTGGAAATAATCAAAATATCATCAAAGCCTAACTCCAACGGCAGAGTTCACACGAAGCCCGAAAATCGTATAAAAATACGAAATACGAATTATATCCGCTGTTGTTTTTCTAACGAAATGATTCATATGGGAGATTTGCTGGCTGCTGGGTTGACTTTGTTTTGATTTGCATGCGAATCGAATTTTGAAGAGAGAACAATATCGGAAAGTGAAAAGTGGCCACAATTCGCGGGGCCTGTGAAAGTGAAAGCCCCCTCTGGCCATTCTACCGCATACTGATCAGTCCCATTATGCCATGGATTATGATTATGACATTGTCTACCCGAAGATTCTGCACTCGGCACTCAGCCCATTGTCATTCAATTCTACACAAATCAGAGCAAATCGCTTCTTCTAAAGACAGGTGACTGTTTTTCGCTGTCGAAATTTCACTTGAATGGCGCTGTTTTTATCAGTCACTGGCAGAGAAAACATCTGAAAGTTGACAACAATGAGCGAGCGAGAGAGGGACCCCTGAAACAAAGTCGTAAAAACAACTGTTCCAATATGAACATGGCAAAATACAAAAAAATTAAGAAACAAAAACGCCAGAAAACAAAATAAAGCGAGAGACAGCGCTATCAGTTGCTGGGCTTTCGGTTTCCCAACTTATTTTATTGACCTGAAAATAAATTTCTCGTGGGGGAAATATATTTTTAGCGTTCCAATGCGATTCCTTAACCCATTGACAGTCCACTATAAATTGATCAGCTAATTAATAAAATGTCACAGAACTTTTTTAATAACTTAAGCTCTTGTAACTGTAATTTTCAACTATTTAATAGTTAAAAATAAAGGCTGCTGAAATGCAAGCATAGATACACTACTATAAAAGCTTTGTAAAATATATTTAAAACTAAAAACTTATAAAAACCTGTATAATATAACTAATAAATTTTCAATAACATTTCACTGCAACCTTACCATATAAATATTTTAATTTATTTTTAAATGGAAATTCAGCAATCTCATTATTTCAATGTCGTGATATGACTGAGAACTTGTTTTAATAAATCCATTAAAGCCCAATAAACGTCCCAAAAATGGCAACCATTCAACACTTATCTTACTAATCCATATTTTTAAAACCTATTTCATATAAATCTGTCAGTTTGCCTTCCATAGATAATAATTAAAAGCCTTAAAGACATTTATAATTATACAAATCGATTCCCCTCATCATTTTGGCTACCGTCTTCGAGCCTTGGCAACACAAATTAAGCAAATATATGCCACTAATAAACATTAATTAAGCCAAGTGCGTGAATGTGTTCGTCGATTGGCATTTATATATTTAACTCCCCTGGAACGAACCCCAACGGCCCGATGACTCAACTCAAACACAACACAACAGTTCGATTATTAAGGTTGTGTCATTATATTAATGACTGCTGGCACCAAGAGTCAAGCATCTTATCGGCACAATGGCACACATTTATCTTAGCCAAGTTGAGAGCGAACCTTATCACAATCACCTGAAATGCATATTTGCAAATAATTATGCATGCTTGCATAAATGATCAAAAATGGCGGGAGAAAAGAAAACAAAATCAACTTTTAACATGCGATCGGAGAGTTCGGTGACCAGCAAAACAGGCCAAAAGAGGCCGTATCTTTATCTTTACCGGGTATTTATACAAATTTTCGTTCATTTACAGCCGATTCAGGCGAAGTCATAAACAGATATAACAGGTGGGGCTACAGGGAAGCTTGACTGAAATAATATCCTGCACTAAATTGGGAAAAGTATATCCGTTAAATATGGTTAGGTAATGCTACTGCTGAGAAATAAAATTTGAAGTATGTTTAAAGTAATAAAATACTTTAAATAACTATAATTATAAATATTAAATAAAAATACCATATTACCCTATTAAAGCTTTCTGATAATGTAATAAAATTATTAATTTTATAAATGAATAATTTCCCAAATATTATTAAATTTCTTTAAAAATTGATTTTCTTTCATTTACAAAAATCAAATTACTTTATCCATGTTTATCCACAAACAACAGTCGGAACCCTAACGAATACCGAGTATTGAAATGTTTACGGCGTCTTCGTCCAAATGAAGGCACCAAAGTGGATGACGGCGGCGTCTCCGCTTGTTTATTATTGAACATTTTGCAAACAAATGTGGCGCCTTAGTGGCAAAGATTTGCATTTCGCATGCTGCAGATACAGATACAGACGCAGATAGAGCGGCGGCGAAATGTGCATGCCTTCAGATACTTTTGCATTCAGCCGAGCGCAAGTGCCAAGACCACTCTCGCAGATTGCAGATACACCTATATATATATGTACATAAGATATACCTGTACAACGGACGGAACGGAACAAACAGTGCACAAAGAGAAATTTAGGGCTCGAAAATACTACAATAATAATTCGAAATTTTATAGTAAACATATTTTACATATTTTAATAAATAAGATCAGATGGTTAGGAATGATAAATACAGATTTCCTTAAATTCTATTCTATTATATCAAAAAATATATATTTTTCAACATTTCTAAATGTAACTCTCCTACAATTTCTTTCTCTGCAAGATCGCTCGACCGTTGGCGAAGACTCGGAAAATCAGTCTAGTGAGACGAGCCCAAGGGACGCGATCCGGCGATGCATCAAGTTACAAGTTATTAACAGGTAAGAGTGCGAGTACAAGTGTTGCCAAGGAAAGCACCAAAGTATCCAAACCCGAACCCGAACCCGAATCCGAATCCGAAGCCAAGCCCGTACTGGTACCCCTAGATGTGCCACACACCCGTGGCTGCTTTTCTTTGTGCACTCAGATCGAACGGCGACAAGTACGAGGGTAGTAGGGGCAAAAAGTATGACACTTGATAAAGGTTCTGACGAGGGCAACATATAGTACCTAGAGCCACATCAGCACCACCAGAATTCAGCCGGGCGTAACCACAGAAAGACTCAACTGCCGCTGACCAAAGCCAAAGCGAACATTAACTCGCCATTTAGGCCCGCTCGCCGACCTCAGGGAACCCCGAAAAAACAATCCGCACAGAACTCCAAGCCAAATTTGCCATAAAGTTTTTACTTGAAATTATCAAGGGTTCCAAGGAAACTAAAAGAATCATTATTTTTAATGGATAAACAAATGGATATACATGCATAAAAAGCTTCTGTCATAGGAAAATTACAAGTCAAAGAACGTTTAAGATCCATCAGTTCTGTGAAGGTTAAAGTAGTTAAGTGTTTTGTAATAAATAAATGTGGAAAAGCAGTATAATATAATTTATTTAAAAATATTATAGAAAAATTTATGAAAAATCTAAAGGAAGATGTAATTGCTGTGTTTTTAAATGTTTTTAATATATATTCTTTATGTATTGTTTTACTTATTTCTCTATTCAGAACGACCTTAAACTAATATAATTCCCCGGCTTAACGACAATTACATGCCGGACTGTGATTAATTTCGAACCCAATTTGTAGCGAGCACACGTGGTTGACCTTTGACAGGGCAAAAGTCCAAGCGAATAGCATTTCGAACGGCCATTAAAAGGCCGAAACTGAACCTCAACCCCTGGCAGAAATGTCACCAAACCACAAACAGAGTAATTTCCATTAAAAATAAAGCAACGGGCAGCACTAATTACTGGCCACTGGGCCCAATGTGTAGCTAATTAGGAGATCATCCGCCAGGGAGACCGAATCAAATCAAATGCCACAGCAAAAGCAGCAGCAATTCATTTAGCGAGTATCCATGGGATAATCGCAATTGGCTCGCTCTCTGGGGTGTAGCTAAAGCGGAGCGTATCTGTATCTCAATCTCGACAGTCTGAAGTAATTGAAAGTCCGCGCTTGGCCTGGCATAAAAGGAAAGTAAAAACCAGATGGGCCTGCTCATTTCTTCTGCTTCTGCTTCTGACAGTCAACGCCAACGAAAGTAAAAACAACAATGAGCGTATCTGTGGAGTATCTGCTTAGTAGATACTTACTCGCACTTGGCTAACTGCTCGACTTGACACAGTTTCTCGCAGCGGCAAAGATTATGTAAAATTATGTGCAAATTGAATTGAAACTCGTGCGACACACAAGTAAAAGTACCAGCGTGTCTGTATGGCACTGATTGGCTCTTATTGATTGCCAATCGAGTGTAATTAAAGCTGTCGTCCGCTGTGGGGACACGGACCACTGCGAAAATCTCCCCATGCCACGCCCCAACTATACATATCCGTCGCTTCACTGATTTCCAGCAGCGCAGCGCGGTTTCTCAAACAATTGTCACATCTGCGATGGGATGCGATGTGAAGCTATGATGGCAATTTCAATTCGAGTTCCAGTTCCGTTTTTCGTGTTAGTGGATCACACATTGCCGGATTCCTCCTGGCTACGATCCAATCCAAAAACACGTTCCTACATTATGGCTCTGCAAATTGCATTAAAAGCTGGCTAATTACATTCGTGCAAAGATCAAGGCATGGCAGGTGGACAATGTTTGTAGTACTCTTTGGCTTAGGGTATTAACACTTAAAGGTTCGCCAGACATTGACCTCATTTGCTATTATGCTTTATTTGTAAACTTAACCTCATGAAATGTTTGATATTTTCCTCTTTTAATTTTCTAAGAGTAGAGAATATATTATTGGTAAGTCAGGGTATTCTTAACTTCGCTATCCCCAGGCTAGCCTTAATTTCTTGTTACTCTTTTTATTGGACTGGTTTACGCGCCAGATTAGCCAAGAAATTGCGTTAATAAAGGCCTGCTTTGACACTCTGCCACTGGGTCAAGAGCATAAAAAGCGTACAAATGCCGGTAAAGATAGACAGATACACAGATACTCCAATCCGTGACAGGCTTCAACCACAAACTCGATTCAATAATTGCTCAGGACCGTGTTGGCCCATGATTTGCATAAACGCTTCGTGCTGCCCTTGTCGCTCGTTAATTGCATCAGCATCGAGTCGCTGGCAATCATAATCGCAATCATAATCCGTACTTAACAAAACTCTGGTAAACGTCAAGTACCCTCTATATTGCCTTGCCTCCCCGGTCCCTCAGTCCCTCGAATTGCACAACAAAGCTTCGCTTTTGGTTTCGCACAATGGCAATTATCAGAATCATTAGCAACTGAATAGACTCCACCTTTCCCCCCTCATTGGCATTAGATTCAACGCTTTCGCAATCGAATCGAGTCGAATGAAAACAGTCGAAATGGCAATGAAAATGGCGGGATGCTACCTGAATAATCTTGGCTAATTGAGATCGTAGCAAGTGAATTTAAAAACAATACTCATGCCAGGTGTCTTATGCAGATATCTGGCTTGAACTTCAAAGTGAACTTTGATAGAAGTTTTTCTTTGGTGACACAGGTGCAAGAGTCTGTGTTAAAGTTTTTTTTAGTACCAACTTATCTAAAGTTTAAGGTTTTTATGATGATATAACAGTCTGAAGATACAAGCACAGTAAAAAGGGAGGGAGTTTAGAATGAAACTATAGGTTCTAGAAACATAAAAAATGTATTCTCCCACATTGTATTCTGATTAAAACTATGGTAATTCCGATTTATTTATAAAACGAATTAATTTACCATTCAATGCCACCGTAAGTATAGATATAGTTCCAAATAACAAGCAGGCACACACTATTTTTTATGAATATTTCCGCATGCAGTAAACTTTAAATATTTAGTTGTTCACAGTAAACACAATTCGTTAGCATCTTTAATCTTCTTTTGGCGAGCCTAAGGTTGAATCCGACATTCATTCATCACCGGTTAGGAAGTAGATAATTTTTTAATTTGTATTCAAGCGCTGGCTTCTGATTTTTTTCGGGGCAGCACGACACTACAAGCGAAACTGGAACTCGTAATCAGAGACGTAACTCCGTTCCAAAAAGCTCATTTGAATGCTCCATAAAGGGCAATTGCCACACGGCGGAATGGCAATCATTGAGGTGGCACTCGAACCGTCATCAATTTCGATTCAATAGCGCAAAATTCATGGAAATTACGTTCTCACACACGCGAAAATAAATAACAAACTGAAAACATTCAAGTCCAAACTACAAGCGAGAAGCGACGGCGACGACAGGTTCGGCGGTACTGACTGGCGAGAGCGGGACTGCGATGAGCCGAGCCGAGCTCAGCTGGAACTGAACGTGAACCTGAGCTGCGGCGAGAGCTGAGCACAAGTAAATGCCTGGACAGGTAGCTGCTATTAACTATTGAGTTGGACATGAGCATGGGTAGCCTCGCAACACGTGTAACCGACGAATGTACTGCTATCTGCTAGATACACAGCTCCCATCCAGTCCCATCCCAACTGATCAGACGTCTGGCGATTACGGTAATATCACAGAAACACGCAAATCTTTCCCGAGAGGGTATATATCCTGCACAGGAAAAAATTTGGCATAATATATTATATTCAAAATATATTTAATAACGAAAGAGAAGGTTGTCTGCCCTCCACAAAAATTGCGCAGCCAAGCAGAGTAGAACTTTAATTGTAAGCAAAATAATAGTTTGTTTATTATTGTTCTATTGTTGGCGGTAAGTCTTAAACCAGTCAGAATAATAACTGAAAAACAGACTTTCTGCTTTTAAGTACACAAATTATAATAAAGATACAGGTTTTAAGCAACTAAAATATATATAGCATTATAAACAAAGTAAGATCTATCTTAACTATTAAAAATCTCTTGTAAATACACAAAAATATATAACCCTAAAAATATTGAAATTAATCCCACATCATATTACTCCAATCTCTCACTGATCCTATTGGTTTCAGACCACATAAAATCTGAGTGAAAAAATCGATTAAATTTCATTGCCGTGTACTGAGCACATAGGAACCAATAAACGAGTCCCGAAACTCGCTTCCATTGAGGGAGGAAATCAGTGAAAACCTTCGAAACCTTTGGCAAAAGAAGCCGCACAACAAAGAGCGGGGAAACGAAGTGCTCATAAACAGGAAATTAATCACTCGAGAGTGTGTGTAAAATGCGCCGATTCACCAGCTACATATGTATGTACGTTCTCAGGCTCGGGGTTCCTTCAGGTAGGCGGAGATATAGCCCTGGCTTAAGTTCCCTCCTGCCAGGTCAGACTCAGATTCTGAGGAAGTGAGGTTTTGTGAGGGTTGAGGCGAGGCATGGCCAGGCTCGGGTAAATTCCCATTTGCCAAGGTCGCCCCGGCAGTTACAACTTCATTCGCTTCCTTCCCAAACTGCGTGTAATTGAATTCTGTTTATTTTGACTTTTCGATTGTTCACACAAGACAACAAAAAGGCGTTCGCGAGGAAGAGAAAAAAGCAGGTCCAGGTATTGCGACGACGACGCTTCTGGCATAATGCTAATGAGTTCCTAGTTTGAGTTTTTCTTAACGATGATTCAATGGAGATTCTCTCTTTACCAATAACTAATTACAATTGGAGGTGCTGCCGATGCTGAAGCCGGTTTCCGGCTCATTTCTAATTATAAATCCGACAAGTCAACAATTATTTTTAATATTAATTTAGCATGCATCCAGCAAATATTTCACGGAGCCAGAACATTTGCGCATTATTGCTGCCGATCATGAGCTAGGGGAAGGGAATATAGGGGGATTAAATACCTTTTTATAGAAGAAACGCGTGTGAGAGCTTTGTCTTGTTTTCGTTTTTTGTTCTACCAGAAAATTAATGAGTTGAGGAAATCATCTTTTGGAGCTTCAAAAATAACAACGAAATATTTGGCAGTTAGCAGCAATTCAGATTTATTGTTTACAATCCTTCCTGATCTTTGTTCTTTATAGATCAATCATAGGGCTTATACTGATGAGCTCAGAAATCGGTAACTAATTCATTTATTAACTGATTATTTAACGGGAAACGTATAATACATTAGGCATAATGCCGTTGATTTGATAATTTCATAATCCCACGCTCTCTTAGCTGGCCATCAGTTGAGTTATGTTGACATTTTCGTCACACCTGAGCTTCCCAGGTAAAAAGTTCTCTTTCTACGGCCTCAAGGCAGTTGAGCTTGTAGAGTCGGTGGGGATAATGCCTAAGCCCCATTAGAACCGGGCACATCAAAATGAGGAAACTGGTCTATATATAATGTAAGACACGAGTTCGTCCACTTCCAAGATCACGTTTGCATGGTGAAAACAAACCAAACCAGACGCAGACACTCGAAAAAAGGGGACGATAGTTGACACTCCACCCCGTTCCTCCCAGGCAAGGCACAGTGGTTCAAATGGTATAATAAAAACACAGAGCATCAGTAATTTGTCAGTAATTAGAGAATACATGAATATTGTCAAATAGGTTCTTAGGAAATTAAAAACATTTTAATAACTAAAAGAAGATTTACTTTCATTGAGATTTTCTAATGTTATTTTTATTAACAGTTAAGATTTTTGTAAACCTATTTGTTTCAAATATATTTTATTATTTCCAAGCAAGTATTTCTTTTTTACCACTGTTCACTGCTGTCAGCTACCAAAATGAGTGCAGAACCATTTTCCGCAGCATGCTTTACTTTTTAACTTGGCTTTAGATTACGCTTTTTGTTTTGTTTTGTTTTTCTTTTTTGTGCTATTCCCAGCCGCCTTTTGGCCACTTTCTAGCAGCAGGCAGCAAGAACCGTCGAGCAAATTGCACCACTTTGCGGCGTTCTGGTGGCGAGTCGGCCAAGAGGCATCATTACCATGGCCATTACCGGCTGCAGTGTACCTTACTGACACCATAAATGGTCTAGGTCTAGTCCCTCTCTCGGTGTAAGTATCTGGAGTTACTTTCCAGAGCACTACTGTGATGTGTATGTGCTGTGTGTGGAATGGAGTGTGCGTGGAGCAATCGAGTCTGGAGATCTGCAACTCTACCCCCAATCGAATATGACGTGCTCAGTCGTTTCTTTTTTCTACGTTTCTAAGAGTCGAGAGCCCAGGAGATATCACGCAAATGTATACCATCTTGGCATTTCTTGAAGGTAACATGATAAAAGTCAGGAAGTTTTCGGATTTTATAGAATGCTTGGTACACATTTTACTAAAAGTTCAGGTTAATTGAAAGAAATATTAGTTAGAAGGTATTTCTTAGATGGTGATGATAAAGATGATATTATATAATACGCCTTTTAGTTTCCTATTCCCTAAATTATTTAACGTAACCTAAACGCTTCGCACATCTTCCCAGATATACTAAAGATGCATTCCGGCTGAGTGCATCCACCACTTTTACAGTCACCTCGGTTGTTTTTTGATTTAGTTACACGGACGGGCAGTTATGGGTTCACACAGTTCACATGGCTCTCGGATTTTGAGAACACGGCAACACACACAATCAGTGGAGATTCCCCCTCTGGTAGTGGGTGGAGGGTGCAGGGGCTGCTGTTGGCTTTAGGTATTATGTGGCTGAATATATATTCAGTTAGCACTTGCCGTAACTCTTCTCGCTTTTATTTATTTG
Organism: Drosophila truncata; assembly: GCA_008042515.1. NCBI lineage: Eukaryota > Metazoa > Arthropoda > Insecta > Diptera > Drosophilidae > Drosophila > Drosophila truncata. The sequence goes on along the minus strand of VNJQ01006752.1, from coordinate 52,510 downwards.
AGAGTGACTTCATTTTCTCAGGGCTGCGCGCCGGGGCGATCTAAGGCTGAGCAGGTGACATGCAACCCCCGTTCGGGCTTATTTATACACTTTTTATCGTATAACGTTCCATTGTTCCGAACAATGTGCACCGCACACTCTTTTTATTATTATTTTTTTTTCCACATGCATTATAAAACAAGCACATAACTATACGCGACGAGCACCTGTATATGTATGTATATATAGCTTACTTACGGCGCTTATTGTTTGAGCTTTTCCGATTGCCAAACACGCCGAAAATTTTAGAAGAAAAAATGTACTGAGCACGTATGGCGCAGATTAGGGCGGCAGCTTTTGCTGATGACAGCAGAGCTGCTAAGTTCTGATTTAATTAGTCTGGGTCTAGACTCTAGGTTCTAGACTCCGCTCGCCGAAATAACGGTCAGTTGGGCGGGCTAAAATGAAAAAGTCAGAACCAAACAAGAAAAATGTGCGGCCCACAGCAACAGCAACAGCCATGGTGCAGTGGCGCAAAAAATAAGAATAAGAAAATAGGAAAAGAAAAGAAAATACAAGAAAATAAAGCATACGGAAAGAATGAAAGGTAAGAAGCCAGAAATGGTGGGGAAAAAACCGCCTTTGGCTGCTCTAACCTCAAGTAAACTTGGGCTCTGGTTCAGGCTAAAACCGAGAGAAAAAACCTGATGACTCAGTCACGACACCACCACAATGTTTCGGGAAATTGGCGGAAATTCTTGGGGGGCGGTTGGCGATGTGCCTTCCTCTATTCTCCACCTCAACTGCATAAGTATAATATTGAAACAACAGATAATGGTGGAGTGCAAATATTTACCAGGCAATGCATTCTACAGCGGATATTACACGGCTCCAATGTCATTTCCTCTGACTTTGTTTCTTATTAATTGCCCTAAATGTGTTGGGTAAATAATGAATACTATGAATACTCTGAATCAAGAATGAAAACGAGAGTCACTTAGCTCACTATCTCGGCTTTATCTCGACCGATATCAAGTGCGAAAAAAGTGACCACATTAAGTAAACTGCCCTCGAATCATTCTAATGACTGGGATGTTACCTAGGAAAACAACATTAGAGACAGGTAGATAAAGTTAAAAACACTTGTTTACAGGTGGAAAATTGGGTTGAAAAATATGTTTTTCCTTTACTATTAGAATTTTTATCTCTTACTTGGTAAACCCAAGAATCTTCCATCAAAAAGTTAATTCTAATTTGCTGTTTTCCTCTAAAAGTACAGAGAGGTAAATGTTTATGAGGTGTGGTCCATTAATTCTCTTCGGTTATCAAGGGCAAAATGTGTTATATGCTCTCTGCATGCAAATAATAAAATGGAGCAGCAATTAAAATTAAGTAAATAAACATTTGAATGGCGGCAATCAGGGAAATTAAATAATGTACATATAGCACAAATGAGAGCTTTGATATCGCCGCAAAGTGAAGCAAGGTACCAGAGTGTGTTGATGATATTTGACACTGTTCCGTATATATAGATATAAATACATAAACAGTGAATGAATGAAGTGTACACACACCGTCACGGAATAATATGCATATTTGCTTTTTTAAAGAAATTTTCAACTTCTAAGGTGGCATTGAAGAAACCAGATACGAGCATTCGGGTCGCATTTACTGTAAGTAAAATTCGTTAAAAAATACAAGTACGTACATACGTTGGAAGCCTCGCAAATATTTATACTAATTAACAGGTTTGTAGCTGTTAACCCACTAAAGCCAGTCTCTTAGTGACTCAAGATCAACCAACTGCGATTACAATGTTTACTGACGACATAGATAAGTCTTGCACTTAATCACTGCTGGGCTGGAGTCTCTTATCGCACTTTATCCGCTGCTCCGAGATCCCCTCCAAGTAATTGGGTCTTTCGAGCGCAGGGCTAACTCCGATCTGTACTTGGCTAATTATGGTGGTAGTGTCTGCTGACCCGCGGGCTCATAGCGGAAGTCCAAAATGCACCGGCACATCGCATCGCTTCAGCTCGGATTGGATCGGCTTGGATCGGAGCGGATCGGATCGGATCGGTACGAGTAGCATTGAACTTGCTGGGAGACGATCGGTCGCAACCACCACGACTGACTGGCCAGGGGCTTATCAAGGTGGGCCAGGTTTCAGCGAAACTTTGTTAAAATATACAGCAAAGGCAGCGGCTGTGCGATGACCGCCAACAAAGGAAAAAGTAAAGAAAAACAAAAGACATTGGCCAAAGAGGAATAATAGGGAATGCACATACAGTAGTCACTGGGCAAAGGAGCTTTCAGAAGTGGTTTCTATTAAAAACATTAAGTATACGACTTCAAAAGGTCACAAAACAACTATAAACTAAGATCAAATTATTATTTTCAAGAAAAATCATTTGATTTCAAATTGCTTATTATAATTTCTAATTTAAATTTAAACCAAATATGTGATTTATTATCGAAAAAGTCCTAAGATTCTTGAAAGAACCTTAATATCCTTCGACCAGTGTCTCACTGTACCCTCCAAAAGTGGAGGAACATGAGCACGGGAGCGCACGAAGCACACAAAAAAAAACAAAAAAAAAGAACGAGAAACGTGTGTGCATGAGAAATGCAAAGACATAGGGCAAGGTAGGGTAAGGTAAGCTAAGGAAAGGTGGCAGGAGGAGATAAGGGGAAGAGGTAGAGGAGCCAGGAGAATCGAGTCAGGAGCGACAACCGGTCGGACGGGTCTCCTTCTAGGGGCCCATATACAGGAGGGAGGATCGGATCGGATCGGATCGTTTCTGAGCGACGTCTAACTCTGGGTTCTCCGTCTGGCAGAGAACTTCTTAAAATAAATATACATGCAGCACATTTAGATGCACGCGGTGCGGCATTTTGCAATTACCATTTGCATTTCACGGAGTTATCAACACGACACACCGGAACAGAGCACACGGAAACACGTACGGGTGGAACAAATTAAAATGCACACAGTTTAAAATCGTTACAAATTCGGATGTGGCGGTGGTGGTTGGATTGGGGAGCGACACGATCGACCGACAACCGACCGGAATGGAGCGCGAAAAATGACTGAGAGCCGAACTCAGAATTTTGAAAACTGGCGGCTGAAAAGCTACCCTGGAAAGCTCACACTTCCAGCTGTCAGATCTCTCTCTCTCTCTCGACATCTCCGGTATCTTTTTTGATCTTGGCAAGCTTTTGTTGATCTGTCTAGCTGTTTACATATATACGCGGTTATTTTTACGATCAGCGGATATAACGCCTTTGATTTTATGGCCTATGGTAATAGGTTTTGGAATAACCCTACCTATAGATATATTTATATTTTTACAAATATTTTTGAGTATATTTACAGTGAATACTAATCAATATTAGTAGAATAAATAAAATATTTGTTTCAGAATTATCCAACTCCGGATGGTGTCATTTAAGAGTCTCTCTCAAAATCGAACCTTTCATTTCCTTCCTACAAGCTTTCTCTTAACTCTATTATTTACAAAACCTAACTTTTACAGAGCCACATCTGTTTAAATATGCGCGCCATATATTTTTTAATTAGCAAAAAATAAAAAAGCGCTTTAAATACTTACAAATAAAACACATCTGTTTACATATGCGCGACATATATTTTACAATCAGCAAAAAATAAAAACAGCGCTTTAAATACTATTGCACTTAAAAATAAAACTCGTTTTGTGCGCTTCCAGATCTTCAGAATCCAATCCCTTGATCAGTGAGAGCGCGCAATGTCCGAGAAGAAGGCTAGTATATCCTGTATATTGAACTCGAGGTTGATCATGGCGCCGGCGTAGCACTTCTGGATGCGCTCCTCCAGGTAGTTGTACTGGGCAATGAACTCCTCCTGCATCGCATGCCACACCACCTGGAGGAGGTTTTCCTCCTCGCTGAGGTGCTTCTCCACCTTCTTGTAGAGGTTTTCCAGACCCTTTTTCACCTCGCGTGCCGGATACTGGGCGATCACCTTGCGCAGCTCCTGCTTGGAGAAAGCCATTTGGTAGCTGATCTCAGTCTCCTTGACGCCCTGCGCCACCTTTTGCTGCACGCCCTCGAAGAATAGCTAGGAGCGAGAAGGAACTTGATTAAAGGGAAAATCTGCTTGTGAAATGTTAAGCTTACATTCAGTTTCTCCAACGGCCGTCCAAAGTACTGAGTCACATATGCTTTTAGCGCCTCGTTGTATCGCGACTTGGCCTCCTTCTTCAGAGCATCCAGTCCGGGTACCTTGAGCTGAGCCAGCAGGGCGTACATGTGATGGTAGTTCTCCATGCGCACCACTTGCGACGGGGTCTTGGGATGTTCTTGGGAATGCAGGTGAATGCCCTCAAAGATCGCATTTACCAGTTGCAGATACCATTTTTCCATATCAGTTCGGCGGTCGGACTTGCGGAAGATACCCTCAGCCGTTTGGGCAAAGTTCTCAAAGTTCTCCACGTAAGGCAGAATGGCCTTGGAGCGCTTGTGCAGCTTGGCCTCGCGGATGGACTGCAGCTGCTGCTGCATAAAGCGGTCAAAATTGCGCTTCACCTGCACCAGGGCGGAGGCGAAGGTCATGCTGAGAAAGGAATGTGTGTCCTGGGCGGACATGACGTGCTGGGTGAGACGCACGAGAACGTACAGGGAGTAGCTGAAAGGATCAATAGTTTTAGGAGTAAGAAAATAAGTTTAAAAACCAATAGTTACTCACAAGCTATCAACCCGCTCAAAGCTCTGGATGAAGCTAACCAACTCAGGCTCCAGGCAGCCAAAGAGACCCATCATTAGTTTGCGTACATCCTCGTTGATCTGCCTGTCGATCCGCTTCTGGGGCACACCTTCCGCAGAGGGCGATATCGCTGCCCCGAGGACAGCAGACTGGGACATGTCCACCGCCTTCTCCATCTCCAGCGTGGTCTGAGTGTTCTTCGTTGTTGGACTGATCACGTCCATCTGGAAGAAATTGATGCAGAATAGCTGCTCCTGCAGGGCAATGGGCTCCAGCTCAGCTAAAACCTTTTCCAGCAGAGCATCGAATCGAATTCGGTCCGCACTCTCCACACCAGGTCCCCACTGATCCCGATTGATGCCCAGGGTGCCATAGGGAATGGTAGAAACGGCAGATTTCCGAGATGAAGTGGACATGTCCAGATCCTCACGAGAACTTCTCAGCTTTTCAGAGACCTGCATCTTGGCCTAAGCCAGGGAAACGAATGGCTTAAGTAAATTTATGAACATTTTCCTTCACATCCTTACCAAATTGAAGAAATTTCTCACATCCCTGTCATAGATTTTGCTTAGAGAGGCCGTGTAAACCCGCATCAGGCCATCGTAGGTCTTCCGATCCATGGCCTTTGTCCAGTGCATCAGCTCTGTGTAGGGAGTCAGCTCCCGATGGACGTTGGAATGGTTGGGCAGCGTCAGGTCTGTGCTGGTCACCGGCATATCCCCGATCTCGTTGCCCAGGTGGATAAACAGGTTGTTCATGAACCGACTGACGGTGGCCGAGAACTTTTGCTTCCACTTCTCGAAGCGCTTGCGCTGATCCTGAACTGCCTCCAAGCGAAGCAGGGCGGGATCTATGTCGCTGTTCATGGCCTGCTGCAGGCATTGGGCAGCAGCTATGGCCGCCTTCCGTCCATTGGAGGTTTTCAGGTCGGGCTCATCCAGTGCCTGCTGCTGGCTGTGCGGCAAGTCAAGTTGGCTCTGTGGGATACAAAATAGAGATAAAATCACTCATAAGAGATACTTCCTGGCAAAACTCACTATGACTTTGTTGAGTTCTTTCATCAGCTTGATATTGTTATTGTTGGCAATCTCGATCATCGCATTCTTGCCGCCAATCTTCTCCATTGTCTCCTTGACATGCCCCAGGATATCCTCGTAGCTGTCCAGTCGCGTCTCGAACTTATCCGCCTCGGAGATGGCATTGTCAATGTGCTCCATCATCTTCAGCACCTTCTGTTCCGAGGCAAGAACACTTTGAATGTTGGCCTGAGGGATTCAAAGAGAATAACAAAGATGACTCTTGAACTGTAGGAGTAAAAATTCGTATAAATACCCCATCTAGATCATGGAGCTCCCGGGACAACTGCTCGATAAACTGCTCGGCATCCTTGATGGCAAAGTCGCACTCAGAGAAGAGCTTGCCCAGCTCATTGGCTTCCTTGTCGGTGAGGGCGGTGAACTCCTGGGCTTCCTCTTCCTCATCCTCTTCGTCGTCATCAATGTGCTGCGCCTTCTGTGCCGTTCTGCCTAGAGCCACCTTCTCCGGCGACTTCTCCGACAACCAGGCAGCGGGCACATTCCGGAACTCCGCCCGCTGGCCACGCACAGTCTTTTGGATCTGGCGATTGAGCACGGCCAGAAAGTTCTGCCGCTCGTGCAGATTGAGGGCGTACCACTTGTACAACTTCTCCAGCTGTATGTCGAATTCGTGCGTCTCAAACTGCTCATTCCGACCGTCCACCGACTTGATCTCGTCCAGCTGCCAGCTCCGCTTGCGCTTGTACTCGCTCTCGCGCTGCTCCGACTGTTTGACCAGAACTAATGTAATCACGGGCACAGGCGGCGCTGTGGTGACCACGCACAGATAGCAGGGCTTCTTATCCTTCTTTTTGACCACCGTCACCACGGAGAGAAGGCGTTCGCCGGCGGCCAGAAAGAGCTCCTTCTGCAGCGTGTGCTTGATGTTGGCCAGGGCGCCGATGGACAGCATGGCGGCGGAATGTCTCACAATGCACAAGGCGCTTGAAAAGTTCTACAAACAATTAAATATTTTCTATATTTTCCAATTGTTTGCAACTTGCGAATCGAAGAACGCCTCCGCAACAGCTGACTTAACAGAAGTGCTTACATCCCTGGATTTCAGGGCTGGTATTAAATCATTACTGTTGATCGGTCACACTGTTCGATACATAAGGTAATCTTTGGGTGAGTTTTTACGCGAAAAAATATTTGCCGTGAAAATAAACCATAATATATCAATTTTCAGCAACTCTCGAGCAATCATGTTGGTTAAGCACATTGTCAAGCAGGGACTTCTGTTCAAGAATGGTGAGTTTAAGCGGTGGATTACCCGTTTTCGCTGTAACTGCTAACCTTAAAAATTACATAATGTGTGGAGGAACGGGAGGGACATTAAGGAACTGCGGAGAAATGCTTTCCACAAAATGAGCTAAAAATATTATATTTTAATTAGAATATAATCATAAAAATGTTTTTAAAATCCGCCAAAGCTTCAATTGAAATTCAATTTCCTAGCAGGAGAATTCCACAGTGCCACATATTGTGTCTTGGAACGATTTCTCGTCTAAAAGTTTATCATAATTAAAAGCGTTATTAAGTTATCAAATCCTTCCTTTTTCAGTTGGCGCCGTGTCGCGTGCCGCTTACCACGGCGGTGGCCACCACCAGCACTCCACCATGAATGATCTGCCCGTGCCCGCCGGTGACTGGAAGGAGCAGCACAGCCAGCAGAACGCCAAGTACAATGCCGCGCTCATCACCGGCATCCTGGTCCTGGCCGGCACCATTGGATTCGTGAGTCCCCACCCAGACACCCAGACAGATCATTTTCTCATTCCCTATTTTAATTGCAGGTGAAATCCTCCGGTCTGATCCACTTCAACTACAATGCCCCCAGGGACCTAGACTAAGCCAGTCACCCCCGTAAATGTATATTGATCCAAAATTTGTGTTAAATAAGCTTAAAGTGGCGACATAGTAAATCACAGATCCAAAAGTATTTAATTTCGAATAAGTTGTTTGTATATTTGGCTCAGTACACGGGACCGTCGTCCAAGTTGTCATCCTCGTCGTTATACGATTCACCGTTGTCGAAGTAGCTGTTGCCGTAATCGTTTTCCTCGTCCATCTCGTCGTCCAGCGCCGCCTCCGGGTCGTCCTGCTCCTCATCTTGGTCAGAGTCTGATTCCTGCTTGATCTCGTCCTGCTCGCCACTGCCAGCCTTCAGTTCTTTCTGCTCCAGCATCTTCAGTCTGTCCTCGATGTTGGTTTTCTTGGCCAACAGCTTGGGCTTTACTTCTGCGCCCTTTCGCTTGCGATTTAAGGTATTTAGCTCCCGCGGCATGGCTTTGTAATTAAACTCGGGCTGAGTTTTTAGCTTAAAGCGGTCCATGGCTTTCTGTGAGGCAGGTGGAACTTGATAACTGATGGTTAATGATATAATATATAAATATTACCTCCCGCCAGTCTTTGTGTTCCTTATTTTGCAGCTCCTGGCTGGCGGATACGATGTAATAGGGGGAATCGCGCATACGGTTGAGGAAATCCTCCTTCCATAGCAGCTGGTAATTTTGTGTGGCTGTTGTCTGCCGTGGGGAAAGGTGAGATAGGTTAAAATTTCGAATTCATGGGATTGAAAGAGATTTAAACCAACCTCTAAGGTTGTGGGCCTGTTGAGAACCGGGGGAAATGTAGGCGGCGGCGCTGTCTGCACTGGCATGTCCTTCGTGCAGCCCAGCAGGGCCATTTGTTCGGCCGTGAGCGTGCCTGTTTTACCTCCCCTTCCACGTCCAGCCATTTTTTAACGTTTATTTATTTTATTTGGATACAAATAGTTCACTTCTATAAATTGTGTGGCCTCCGCACGTTTATTAAACTTGAAATGCGATCAGCTGTTGCATGGCGTTGCCATCTTGTCAAAATCAAACAATAACAGAAACATGTTAACTAAGTTATCGACCATTTGATACCCCTTCTTCTAAATATAATATAGAATTTAATTAGTAAAACATCTATAAGATTTAGTATTACACATAACATACACATATTTTATTGCGATTTGCACTTTTTTGCTTAAACTACAAACAGTAAATACACACTAATATTAGAGAGCTCTCCAGACTTGGCTTTGGGCAAGCAGTAAATGATTTTTTCAGCAAATTCCAGTTCTTAATATCAATTTTGCAATATCAATTATATAGCGAGCAGTGAATTTTCAGATTCTGTGAGAAGAAAAAATGAATCTTCCATTTTAACGAACTATTTGTGATTAATTGACCGTTGGATTGGCGGGCGAGGTCGGTGGCTCTTCGTCGGTTGGCGCCAGGCCCACTTTCTGCATAAGTTCTGTTAGCTTCTGCGCCTTGCGATCCTCGTTGTGAGCAATGACAGTGCACAGATGTTCGGTCAGAAGCTCTTTTTTCTCGGATGCGTTGTGCAGTTCTATCTTTGCCTTCAGGAACTGAGCCTCGATCTTCACGTATTGTTTTCTAAAAAGAAAAGGGAAAAGGGGATTTTTGACTGCTCGAAAACAAAATATTAAATATACTCACTCTACATTGGAGAAATGTATGCAGGCGTTGTCTATCTGCTTCCTTAGCAGGGCCACATCCACGGCAAGATCGCTCTCTAGTTTGGACAGCTCGTGGCGGATCTCTTCTATCTTGCGCGACTCCGCCGCTGTCTTCTGCGTGTGCTGCTCTATTGCCTGATAGAGCATCTGCTTCTTTTGCTTGTTTTGCTCTTCGATCATACGGCGATGCTGCTCGAAGTCCTTCAGGGAGATGCCCTTGAAGGGCGAGTCCGTGTTGAGTCGATCGCGCGAGGATTCCTTGGTGCTGGGCAGGATGCTGGCATCGTCCGTCGAGCTGATCGCCTGGCTGTTGCTCCCGCTCATTTTAAGAATCGAGCTATCGTCTGTGGACGTCGCCTCGCTATTCTCTCCGCCAGCATCCGCATACGTGGCAGCTGCTTTATCTCTCGCTGGAGCGTGACCATGGTATAGAGCGTCCATCAGAGAGTCGGAGAGAGGTCGATCCAGGTCTAGCGACACCCGATCGGTTGCGACTGCGTCATCTTCGACCGTGGGAGTTGGCGTCTTTTCCGTGGGAGTTGTCGCTCTTGATTTGGCTTTCTTTGCATCGTCCACTTTTTGAGTCTTCTTCGGCTGCGGTTGCTGTGGCTGCTGCTGCTTCCGCAACTGATCTGCCTGCCGGAAGATCTTATCGGGCATGCGCCGTATGCCGGGCTGATTTCGGAGCGCCTGCTTCGCTGCGATGATAGACACACACAAACACACACACATGCAAATGGGGTTTTTAGTTATAAACAGATAATTGTTTACAGACTCCGTTGGTTCAATCATTCGCCATCTAACCTGCTTCCAGACCCGTCGCCCTTTTGCCGCCGGCACCATCCTTGACCCCCGTTATCTTGAGGATCTCGTCGTGGCTAAATCCATTGAATCTATCAGTCATTTTAAGGACTTAACAAATAATTAAGCCATTAAGCGGCGATCGGATCAACAAAAACAACACATCAGCAAAAGCAAACATTGTGTCGGGTTGCCAGATCGATTTAAGTAAAAACACGATCATATCCGAAAATAACACGTTCTCACCAGGTTTTCATCTGCTTTTTCTTCAGTTTAAAATATTCGTTATGTTATTCAAATATTAAATTAAATATTTGTCCCATTCATACAATTACATAAAGATATTTCAACGCAACAAAAGTATTTCAACGCGGTTCCTCCCTTTTTCAATGGTACATCGCCTAAAAACCAATTGAATATCAAATATTTAATTTTGAAAGGATTGTCTACTGTTTTTCAAGGATATTTTGGGTATTTATAGGTAAAAATAGGACGACTATATTATGTAGCTGACACGGGAATGTTAAAAGAAACATATGTATGTCAATCAGGGATAAAGGAATGAATTCCTAATTATCCAATTCTACACTTCTGTTTTATTATTTTTCCCTATCATTCCTATGAAAGCTATGTTTATGGTATAGTCGTCCGATTTTCAAATATTTAAATCTAAATTCTGAAATAACAAAAAGTGTACAAGAATAGATGAAAATAAAAAAAAAGATTGTTTTCTATTCATTTCACCGATTGTTTTTATAGCCAGCTATAGCCAATCTGATCTGTTCGGTCAACCTTCCTACAGAAAAAATATCTATCTATAAGGATCTGAGCCTTATTCATGTCTCTTTCACTGCGTTGCAAACTTGCGGTCGAAAAATAATACCCTGTATAAATTAAAAATGTATATTTATTTACCATATGCCGTATAGGAAACACTTGAATAAATTTTAATTGTTTTGCTGTAAATACATCTTGCCGCGATCATCTTTATCGATAATTGTCATCGACAAACCGCCAACTCAGCCTAATTTAAAAATTAAACATATCATCAGGCTTTATTCAACACAGTAATGCCCAGTTCAGAGCGTAGTTCGTGGATATTCTGCTCCCAGCGCTTCTCCCAGTAGACGGTCATCAAGGGCTTGGTCCGCTTGCCGTTCTCCAGGGCCCACGGCAAGTAGTGCTTCAAGTATGCGCGCCGCTGCCTGCGCACCAGAAAGTAAACAAGCGCGTGAATTATAATAATTGGGTCCCAGTTCAGTGAACTCACTTGGGACGTAGGCGGACTGCTCCGAACACCGCTCCACCGTAGCACATCGGTAGGCCCGTATTGAGCGCCTCCACCCACTTGACCGCCACCTCGCCGAGCATATTGGTGGGCATGTCCAGCACCGTGTGGATTAGGTCGTGGCACTCGCGGTAGCGCGTCATCAAATAGGCCAGCTTGGGATCCTCCAGAAACCTCACGGCCATGCGACTGTCTGGCGTGACTTGCTGAAAGTGGGTTAAAAAGGCTTAAGCCGGCATTAGAGACCAACTCGTCCAATGAGACTTACATTGTCTTTTAGGAACTTGACGTAGACAGCTCCGAAGGTGTCGGGCGGCAGGGTTTCCAGCCGCTTAAAGTCAATGGTGCTGGTGTGGATGCGTGGCTTGTCGGCCATGATGCGCTGACCCTCCTCGCTGGCCTGCATGGCATCCAAAATATTCAAAAGAGCTCCCTCGCCCGTGGTCTCGCCCAAACAGGCAATCATGTCGTGTCTGTTAAAGGTGGAAATATAATTAACATTAAATAAGAAGTAAATTATTTGAGAAAAACTCCATAGTTACCGTCTTGGATTCAGCAAGGCGGCAATGGAGGACCCGGCTCCCAGGACTATCCGCTGTAAAGGCGATATTTCAATGCGTTCCCTGAGGTACTGCCGCTCGAAGGTATCCAGTGGTTCCGCCTCTGGCGTCTCTGTGGTTACCGCCTGACTTGTGACCTGGCCAAAAGAGAAACCCCGTCGCAGGGCCAACGGCAGGGGCAGTTGCCAGCAGCGCTGCATTGTAATCTGTGGAGGCAGAGTGGAGGGATTGGGGAGGTGCACCCGGTGACCTTATCAGCACGATCATCATCAACTTTATCGTCATCATCATCATGACTATTGCCGCACATAAACATGACCCTGACTACCTGTCTTCGGTTAAAGCTTGTCGTACGTGCCCACTTTCAATAGCAGCCGAGAATATGAGCAAACAATTTGTCCATAATGTGGCTATGGGCCTGATGCTGACTAACAATTTACCTCACCTCCCAGTCCCAGTCCCAACGGTTAAGCCGGAGCAAACCTGTTTCGGCTTCCTCATTACCTGGCCCCCACTCCGATCCCCGAACCCATCAATACTTCAGCTGCTGCTGGGTCTCTAAATAAATCCCAAACAAAGTGCTGCAGGGGGCACTGGCACCTCTACCTCTTTTTCGGATTTTCTGCTCAACTTCAATGTCGTCATTGCTGTGCCTCGTCTCTGGGGACAAATGGGTAGTCACTGCCAGCGAAAAAGTTAGAAAAGTTAAATTTAGAACCTGCGAGCCGCCAAGATTAATTAAATTGGCAGACATGTTCTAAGAAAATAGATTATAACATTATAGTAATCTATATTCTGTTTAAATCTAATCAATTTAGATCATATCAAGTTGGAGAATCAATTCATAAATGGAATATCATTGTCAACTTTTATGTTTCCAGGGGCTTTTAATCAAAAAATCAACAAAGGAAACGGAAAATAACTGCGAACAAAAAAAAAACACAATACGTGTCCTAATCTGAATTATTATTTACCATTATCACTCTCTTTTACTGACTTTTGGCTGATAATTTAAAGAAAACTCCGATACAGAGTATTCAGTAATCGCCCGGCACCCCCATTAAAGTTTCCCCGATGATTTCCACAGCTCGGTGTTGAGTGATGACGCCGTTGGATTGCCCAGCACTGCAGCACTTTGTTTTGTGTGGAGTTTTCAAGGTCCCAATGTGTGTTTACCCGGAATACAGAGAGATAAACACACCTCGGTTGGGCGCAAGTAATTGGAAAGATCCCACAGTCCATCGTCGCGGCGATTACTCTTTTCACGAACACAAAAAGTATAACTAGAGGAGCACATGTGGCGCATTATTTCTTAATTAGCAAGGGCCGAGTTGTCGGACCTTATCGCCGGGAGCAATCTTATCGTTGACCCAAAAATGGAACAGAAAACAGCACACAATCGGTTATCTCGCCCATCCCGTTCCAAGGAGGAGCTGGATGTCTGTGTATTTCTATTACTTATGACACTTTCGATGCAGGAAACACTTGCATGCGGACAATGTACACAGTGATTAAAATTACATAATTGCTATATTACACACATTAGATACATACATAGCTAGATATACTTATGTACAGAGACGACGCGCAGTGGGCGGGTGTGTGGCTATAGGAAATCGCATACGCACGGAATACGGTGTACGGAATACTCTAAAAACATATCGTATGGCTTTGGCTTGTGCTTGTGCTTGAGCTAAGACAGTGCGAACCTAGACATTCTCGCCGCGGGTGCTGCTGGGCAAGTGGGCCTGCTTATCGGGCGCCCGCTTCCGCCGGAAGGTGACGTATGTGTAGAGCAGACTAGCCAGCACGCTGATGTTGATCCCGATGCAATTGAGCCACGAGAAGACGTAGTCGCCGCCTATGAACATCCCCAGATACGTGACGCATATGTTCTTCAGGCAGCCCACAATGGTGGTGGTCAGCGCCGAGTTGAACTGCGTGCACAGGATGGTGCTGTATGACAGGATAAAGCCCATCACGCAGCTGAGCAGGAACTGAAACACGAACACTGGGTCGTTCCACTGGGTGAAATTTAGTGCCTGCTCCAGATCCCCGGTGACGAAGTTCAGAGCTAGTGCCGGCAGGAACATGAACAGCGAGTTGTAGTACATCAGGCCGTACTTCCCGATCTCAGAGGTGTCCAGCTTCTTTTTCACATACACCCCGTTGGAGGCCGTCATCGCATTGGTGATCATCACGTAGAGGTAGCCGCGCATGTTGAACGACAGGTCGTCGGAGGCCGCCAGTAAGGCGCCGCCGACCATGGCGTACACGCTGACCTGGACTGCAGTTGACGGGCGCAGACCAAGTATCTTCAGCTCCAGCAACATGGTCATCAGGATGGAGAAGCGCCGCAGGGCCGCAAACATGGGCAGGCTCAGCGACTGGGTGCCGCCCAGGCCGAACATCATGTTGCCCAGAAAGATGAGGGGCAGCGGGAAGATCTTGGCGAATGTATTCCTCTGCAGCGGCGGGTAGGAGACCAGCTTCAGCCGCTTGCCCATGCCCAGGACCACGATGCTGGCAGTGAGCTGGCCCAGGCTGAGGAACAGGAACGAGGGAAAGTGATACGAGGTCAGCACCGTCTTGTTCACCACCGTTATCATGAACGAGGAGATGCCGTAGAAGAGGGCGCTGCCGATCTTCTTAATGAACACCGCCGAATCCTCGCGCTCCCGGTGGCTCAGTTCCTTCGAACCGGAACCGTTTAACAGTGCCACGCCACCGGCTAACGCAGCCTTCGATTCCGACTCGTCGTCATCGCGGTGGCTGTCGTCCAGCAGCGGCTGCAGGTCCAGCGCTGTGCTGCCGCCACGCGAAACACTCATTGTAATTGCTGCGGCGTCTTGTACTTTGATTTATGATGCTAATTCGTCACTGGTTATCGGCTCGGCCGGGGCCGTTGCGCACACCGGCACACTCTTTTCGAGGCCGCACTAGCGCCGGGGAATGGGCTTTTCCCGCGGCACATCAACGAGAACTTGTCTAACGACAGCAATTGCTATTTTTACCGACGCGCCGCCGACATTATTCTCCGCAAAACTTTGAGACTTGAAACATATGTTTAGCGTGACCGTTTAACCCGGTCCGGGAAATACCTTGCCCTCTGCGTTTATTGCGTACATAAATACCAATTGGACTTTAGACAACCTTAATGTTAACTTTATGTTAAATAAATAAATGCCTATTATATAGCAAACTAGGTTCCACAGACTAACTATCCACCGTTTTAGCTAATATTGCTGATCCAGAGACTTGTATTGCCTTTTTTTTCACTATTCCCAATGCCCCGGCATCAATAACATAAGTCTGCATAACAGCCACAACCCGCGTGTTGCTTACCATTTTTGTACGTAAACCGCGCTCGGCAAATAAACTTCCTAAACTGCTTTGCTATCCGTTCACATATGAATAAAATTAAAATCGTACTTTGTTAAATTTTGAGCAAAAACGCCACAAGACAACTTGTCACAACCTAGACGGCACACTAATCAGCTGTTCTGGCAAGATAAACACAAAACATGTTAGCTGTTAACAGCGCTGTTAACCCGGACAGTAAACGAAAATTTGTTTAGTTTTTCATTTCAAGAAAAAAAGGAAGAAAAATGAGCAGCAAGGCCAAAAAACCCGGGAAGGGTGACCAAATACCCAAGCCCATTAGCATAAAAAAGGAAAAGACGGAGGAGGATCGAACGCTGCATCCGATTTCACACTATATTGACGACCGTCTGGAGCTGGTCAAACAGATTTTCGGCACACTCAAGCCCAAGACAATCTTGAATCTGGCGCCCGAGTTTCTAAAAGTAAGTTTAAACTGTGTACTGAGCCAGTATATAGAGTGAACTCTCCACAGAAAACCCCCCTAGACGAGATCGAGGCGCTTTGCCTGGAGGAGCTGCTCTGCCTGTCCACCAAACGCCTGAAGTCAATCATCGAGGCCACTCGTTGTCCCACGGACACCGAGAGCTCAGAGGATTCAGATGTGGAGCACAAGGAGGGTATGTAGGAGTCCGCTACGATCCTGTAAGGAATTACCTTATTATGTTTACTCTTCCAGAACACATTTCCCTGGAGGAAATCTCGTCCGACAGCGACATAGGTGGCCAGGAATCCCGAAAAAGTAAGTGTGGCTTTACTACATTTAATTTAGATCTCTTAAGCGCTGTTATCTGAACAACTGCACGCCGGAAAGTTAGCTGCCGTACTTGAACTTCTCGCAGGCGAGGAGAGGGGCCACGTAGAAGGCTCGCAGGATGCACACGTCATCGCCAATGCCGACGGACACGTTCTCCTCATCCTCCTTGCCCACCTCCAGTGTGACCACAAAGTCCCCGACCTCCAGGCAGCCTTTTTTCCGCATGTAATCCACACCAAACTCAATCGGACTGTAGCTGCACTCGTTGAGCTCCTTAGTGTAAAGAACAGGGTGCATATTTCGGCGCAGATGGAGGGCGCGGGACAGCTTCACCTTGCAGGCAATAATGTCCTCATCGTCGGTGTCCTCCAGCGGCAGCATGACGTACACCGGACAGTAGATCTCGGAACGAGACAGAGCCACACTGGCGGTCTCGCACTTTGTGAACAGAAAGATGGCCTGGCACTCGATCGAGCTTATGGTGCGAATGATGAAGTTGACTATTGCTTGGTACGAGGTGAGGATGTTCTTCAGCACCATCTGGTTCTGGACCACGCCGATGCGATAGTCCTTGATGGGCATCAGCTTCTTGACAATCAGCGGATACTTGTTACACCACGGACTCTTCTGGATGTGAATGGCGTCGATCTTCCAGAGGAACTCGTGCAGCTCGAAGCGCTTAAAGTCACTGCAACGCTCCAGCGGCACCGTGCCGATCACCGGCTTCCTCTGGCAATGCGAAATGGGCAGCACGTCCTCCATGATGTAGTTGTAGACGCAGCAGCTGACGCAGAACATGTCCGGTATCCAAATGTAGTCCACCAGCTTGATGATGCCCAGCAGATCCAGCATGTTGCTACGCACGTACTCAAAGTCGATCATGCCGATCAGCTTGAGATTCAAGCCATCATTTATGCTCTGCCTCACGGCGCGCAGGAAGCTCTTGCAGCGGATCTTGGGCAGCACTACATAGTTTGCGTTCATTGCCACTGCCATCTCCAGATCCTTCTGATAGAGATCAGGATAAACTGCCGGATCCAGGGCATGACACTGACGGGGCAGCTCTATGAAGTCGTAGGAGGCCAGCAGACCGGCATCGATGATCATCACGGCCAGAGCCTCGCGTAGCGTCTTCACCACTCGGCCTCTCACCTCGCGTCCGATCATCAGGATGTCGCCCAGGCGAACCGAGGAAAGATAGGCCTTCAGATTGATCACGTACACGATCTCCTTGAACCCCTTGTAGCGGTAGGCCTCGTCGGTGGTGAGAGTGACCACAGCTCCGCGGGCCAGCATAACAGTGCAGTTGTTTCTCAGCCTACCGACTCGGCAGCACTCGCCGTTGATCTCCAACGCCAGACCGGTGGTCAGGCGGAGTTCCCTCTCCGCTGCATGAGCAGCAATGGCGATGTTCATTGTTTCTAGAATGGACTGCAATTCATCCGGCTTGTTGGCCACCGTGTCGATGTGGAAGGTGTAGGTGCCATTCTCCAGCATGCGGCGCAGCTCGTCGTGCGTGGTCTCCGTCACCAGCTTGGCCACCAGGCCCAAATTGTAGTAACGCCTTCGGCGACGGCGTCTCGCATGCTTCTCGTGGGCCTCGCAGGCCGCCTTGAAGTCCCGCAATCGCTGCTCCAGGTCGTGCTGCCCATTCAGCCTTACTTTAAACTTGTCCAGGCGGTTCTCGTCCTCCGGCTGTTCCTCCTCCTCCTCGCCTTCCTGGCTCTGGCTGTCCAGATGCAGAGAGGGGGCCGTCTCCTGTGCCAGCACCATTCTGGCGTGCAGTTAATTTGAATTACACTTTAACTACAATTTGTGATCTGTATTTATCTTGTCTGAATTCCAGCCAAGAAGAAGCCCAAAGCCAAAAGGACGAGCAACGGGAATGAGAACAAGGAGTGTGAGTAGTGTAATTAACGAAATTACAAAAATATTACTAGACTGAACGATCCATATGACTAGCTAAAACCCGTGTGACTGAAACCTTTCGGTATGAAAGGCCTTGCCTATAAAGATCGTGGCTTACTAAGGTTCGTTTCGTTTATTTCTCCACAGCGGGCCAGATGAGTGTACTGGAATTGCTGGAGCTGCAGGCACGTGCCAGGGCCATTCGCTCCCAGCTGGCCATGGAACCCATAACCAAGATCGAGGTCAAGTCTGACGATGATGACGATGACGATGATGAAAGGTCAGCGAAGCCGGTTCAGCGAAGAACGAAAGAGAAGCGCGCTGCTAAGACAAGAGATGTAGGAAAGGGCAGCTCCTTGCAGCAATACAGCAAAGCAGCTAAAAAGGATCAGACTCAAGACGCGGATAGTAGCAGCAAGGAGCAGCCAGCTCCGCGAAAGAAGATCAAACTCAAGCGGAACTATCGGCAAACCAGCAAGTCGCCTGAGAAGGAGAATACCGTGAAAGTTTCCGCTCCAGCTCCGGCTCCTGCGGCTGCCCCAATTGCAAATAGGTCACGCTCCAAGTCTCGCTCGGCCTCACCAGATGTAATACCGATACAAACAGAGCCGGAAACGCTGCTGATTAGCGACAGCACCGACGATGAAACCACAAACCACAAGCCCAAGTCAGCTCCTGAGCCTGATCCCAAGCCCGTTTCGGAGCCACCAGCACCACTTGTAGAGAGTGAGCCAGAGGAGGGAGAAGTGCGTGATGAGCCCGAGGAACCAGCCAAGACTGTTGAACCAGCCAAAATAGAAGAGCCGGCAAAGACAGAAGAACCAGCAAAGAGAGAAGACACAACAAAGGCAGATGACACATCCAAGACAGAAGAGCCATTAAAGAATGAAGAGTTGCAAAAGTCAGGAGAGCCTCAGAAATCAGAAGAACAAGCTAAGCCACCGGAAAGAGAACAATCCGAGGAGCAGGCTTCCTCTCAGGAAAGAAATCCACCAGCTGAAGCGAAGGAATCTGTAGCTGCTCCCGAGCCAGTCACCATTGACGATGAGGATCAAAACGACGATGTCATTTCCATTGGAGGCGACCTGGAAATGATTGAGGAAATGGCCAAGGAAGACGAGCCCAAAGTGAGCGTCAAAACCGAGAAAAAAGAGAAGCACCCCGAGGAGCACGAGGAATTGGATAACGATGTCATCTCTTTGGACACCAGCGAAGATGAGCGGGATAAATTGCAGCAGCCCGACTCCGAGGTAATCCAAGGATAATCATATCGTAATATTTATCTTAATACTCATGAATACCATTCCAGTCCTGGCGTACACGATACCTGAAGAGCTCCAAGGTTAGCCAGGTGCTGGCTGCGTCACGGCTGGGGAAACGCGTGCGCGACAAAATCAAGAAATCAAAGCGCAGCAAAAATGCCGCCGGCGACGAGCAGGCCCAGGCTGAGAAGCAGCCGGCTCCGTTTACCTCGAAGCATGAGGACGGATCCATGGAGCAATACCAAGAGCTGCTGCAGCACCGTCAGCGAAAGACTTCAAACAGCAGCAAGGGAGGCGATAAGTAAATCCACACGCCGAGAACGATTGGAATTTTATTTTATTGAAAAGTCGCGAACTCTGACGCAGAGTTCAGATTTATGTGGCATATAAAAAGTGAAATAAAAGTCCGCCGTCCTCGGTGGGGAGTTCGGGAAACGTACAAAATTTGAATATATCGTGCTAAGCGCATATTTGATTTCTCATTCGTCTTATAATAATATGCTTTCCAAAAGAGAGTCGTATCGCTGCTCTGTCAATTAGTAAAATATGTCTTTGTTTAATAAATGCAGACAATTCAAAAGAAGCTTGTATTCAAAGCTGAAAATAATACATTTCTTAAGAAAACTATATGACTTTTAAAAATGTAAAATAATCACCGAGAAGTATGTTTTAGATTAAAATTAATTATTTTCTTCCCTGAATTCGTAAACCAATAAATTTTGTCTACATTTTTAATTGATTTCAACACCTTTTCTTGCTTCTCAAGAGTATTTCAAGAGTCGCCTTGTCTTACGAAAACTTCCCTTCTTGTTTTTAGTTTTGTTGTTTTGTAATTTAAAGGAAAATGCGAAAACTATGCCCTCTCATTTCCGCTGCGTGCCCTATTTTCGGTGGGGAGCCTCCGTTTAAGGAGGAGGGTTGGCAGTTAAACTAGTCGCACGCAGGTTACGCCTTTGCATTGATATTGTTTGTCATAAACTTTGGCTCAAAAATCATTAACCGAAAAATTTGAATGAATGGGTTCGAGTTTAACCTAGTTTGGCACCCCTTTCCGATTCAGCGGCCAGGAAGCGGGATTGATGCCGGCCCCTCCTGCCCATTTTGTCAACGACTTTACTCGATTCCTAATCATGCGGTTTCAGAACATGTCCACACTCGACTCGACTCAACTCCACTCCAACCACTTGGCTTCCTCCTCCTGGCCACTCCACTCCACCATTCCAGTTCGTTTAGCCACCCCGGGTTTCGGTCTGGTCACTGGACTATATCTCAATTATGCTGCAGGAGGGGCGGCGGTGGCAAAGGCGGCTGAAGCGTGTTGCACCATAAACGATGATTGTTTTATCAGAGACTCGCTTGTGTGTTGATAAACTGTTTTAGCAGCAGCAACAAACGCTCCGGAAAACGGTTCTCTGAGCAGAGTTTCTGTTTTTTTAGATTTCTTCAATACGCATGTCCTGTGAGCTGAGGGTAGGATTAGTGGCCGTGTGTGTGTGTGTTTACTGCGAATCCATCAAGTGGGCGCACTGCATACATATAAATATGTGGCATGTGTATCAAATAATTTACTTAGGTATTTTTCTTTTTTTAGGAAAGTTTAAAGAAATTTAAAGTCCCTAAAAAGTAGCACTTAACTGAGAGTCCTCGTTGGCCGCCAAAATTATTTAGTTGTCCTGAAGAGGCTAGCACATGTTCCTACTTGCACCACCATCCCCTCTCTTCGCAATTTTCTCTTTACTTTCTTTTTTTACTCCGCCGAACGCCCCCGCGGCGAGAAGTAAACAAAATAGCAACAGAGCGTTGCCCGCCAAAGGTTGGGGGTGGCTCTGGGGGTGGATTCACTCGGCTCTCCGGCTCTCTCTTTCGCTTCGGCGAGTGCCAGTGCCTGTGTGTGGGTGTCGTCTGCATCCTTTGGCGGCAGGCTGGCAATTGGGAAAACGGAAAAGCCGAGTCAGTCTACAGAAAACGCGTACGTGGTGCAGAAGTAGCCGCGGGTGGCTACCACAGCGTCGTTTTGGACTTGTCGGCATGATCAAATAAGTGTAACGCCCTGTACAAGTTCTGTAAGTTTTCAGCAACTAAAAGAAATAATAAAATTCAAAAGAAATCCAAATGAGAAGCAGCAAATGAAAGCCAAACAAATACCAAATAAGAATCTGCCGATTTCAGTGTCCAAAGTGTTCGAAATGAGTGACAAAACCGAAGGATTTCTAAGCCAATAACAATCAAAAAGTGGTGGCAAACACACAATCAAAATTGAAACTCGGATAACCAAGCTTATTTTGTATTTTTCTAAGCAGAAACGCTGTGCTAAAGGAAACCCAATAAAGTGCTTTAATCGTTAACCAAACTAATTAAGTAATAAATAATTGCAACATTTTGATACTAGCCCAAGACATGCCTTATCCAAGGATTTTCCGTTCGAAGCGCGTTTATTTTCGCAAAGGTTTACACTTAGGATTAAAGATGCTCTCTCTGGCCAGAGACATTGTGAGTCCCAGAAACCAAGAACTGCAACCCAAGTTAATGCAAATATTTAACTGGATTATTGAACTACTACCGCTTGCATTGACCACTTGCAAAAAAAAAATAAACTAAATTCAAATTGGCTGGAAAAAAGAAAATGTTAAAATTTATTTAAAAAATTGGCAAATTCAAAAGAGTGTGTTGCTTAATGCTTTCGAATGCTTCAAAACTCCTCCTTAGACTCCATGCAATCAATGTCATTTTCCAGCTCTAAAATATAATAATATATAAAAAGGATTTACTAGCAAAGAGCTTTGAAATTAAATTGATTGCATTTTTCATCTAAAAACGTACCCCTTGAAGTTCCTTTCCCTTAAACAAAACCCACCGTATGCATGTATGTATTTAAAAATTAATATTATTATTCAATAACATTTCAACAAACTGCTTTAAATTTAAAATTTTTAATGTAAGGTTTAAGCTAAAATTATACTTTTGAGCCTTACGGCAACATTTCCAGAAATGGAGCGACAAAATATATGAATAACTATATTTTTGTTTGGTTTTAAACATTTTTTAAAATATTTATCGTGCATCTTCTAAAATAATTCAAATTATGATAGTTATTATGGGAGATACATATATATAAAAAAAATTATATTGGGTTGTATTATTATATTTATCTGCAATATAATTTAAATTTAATTTAAAATGCTTTAAACTTACATGACGGCGTCGCAGAAAAGTATGCTATATCTGACCGAAATGTTCGAAGATTATAGAATACACAAATATATTCTTAGCTATCCTACACCACACATATGTACACCATAGATGGAATATTTTTTGGTTTTGGAAGACCCAAAGTCCTATCATTTCGAATGCCATGACTCACTCCCAGAGACAGTGACGAACGAAGTTGGTAAATTTAATTGGAATAATAAATGGTGTGTCCTGCTCACACTCTCCTTTTTTATGAAACAAAAATGCACAATGCCTCCTCTGATATAGAGATGTCATAAAGTTTTATTAATAATGAAAATTGTACTAAAAACGCGGCCAGCCGGAATGGGGCAATTTATTAAAAAGTCTCATTAGCTCTCGCACACTCACACATTTACACACAAAAAGTCGCGGGTTTTATCGCACATCGAGCATACGCCACGAGGTCCCCTTACGGGTGCTAATAACGTAAAAGCAAGAACAACAAAAATAATAATAATAATAATATGCCCGGCCCGGTCCGGGATAGCGATAAAGTAAAATTTTCGATATGGACATGATTAAAGCGTCGGACTGCCCCATCAACTGACTGACTGAACTCCACCACCACCCACTTTTTATGACGGGGCGACGGCAATAACTGTGCCGTCGGAGATTAAGTATTTTTAATGCGACTGCGACTGACAATAAAAATATAAAAATTTCAACGATAACGTGGAAAGCAGCAACGTCAGCAGGCCAAATCAATTTCAATATATGAAGAAGATATACCCCGGGAGATATTACCTACATACATCTACATATTGATATGCGTTTTGCATGTGTACATATGTACATGTATTGTAAATATCCAGCCGACTGATATTAAGTCACTTGCCATGTGCTCCTCCGGCAATATTTATTCGCTGAAAATCAATAAATTCTACACAGACACACACTCCGAGCACTTTTTTTCTCATTTTCTCTTTGCGCTGGCGCTGCGGCTCATTATTAATATAAGTATATACATTGTATACATCTGTGTATATATAATTTTTTACATTTTGATATTTCGCAGAGGTCCTTCTGTGTGGGGCGGAATGGGGGTATTGGTCGGCTTAAGTGTTTTTCTATTACGCCTTTTGCCCGAATTCCAGCCAAATACACACCAACACACACGAACACCCCGAGTGCCACCGCCACCCAACTCCCCCAATATTATATTTGCTTTTAAATATTTTGATATACAGCCCACACACACACACAGACCCTGCCGTAGAAGCTCACACTCAGACACACACACACACGGGCTGAGTTGGCAGGCATTTTCTCATAAAAATGTTTGTACACTGAAAAAAAAGAAATTGATCTTAAGGAATGAAAGTGTGTGTTCCATTTGTTAACTTCAGATAATAAACATTAAGTTTATACATTTTTATAAATTAATGCAGTTAATATTTTTAAAACACAAATTAGTAGATAATAGGAATATTAATTATATTTGTAATCGTTGGACTTTTCTTATATTTATAAAAGGTTTATTCCATTAAAGATTTATTTCATTTTTAGTATATTACCTTTAAGAGAGAGTTTATTAATTTATTCACTTTATTTAGACTTTTAAATTCAATAACAGATTGTTAAAGATTTGAATTAAACAATATTACGAGGTGTCATGAAAAAAAATCTTTATATTTTTTCGACAACACGTTGAAAATTCCCTAAAATTTGTTTTCTTTTAGGGAGTTAGCTACTTGTGGAATAGAAAGGAACTCTTAACATTTTTTAATCAATTAATAAAAGATTCCTATTAAAACAAACTGTATACTAAATATGCTAACAAATACATCACTTTAATACATGATTTTAGAAACTAACACGTTACTGTTATATTATTAAATCAAAATTTAAAAGGATTTAATGGGCCATGAAAATATTAATTTTTTTTTTAATTTATTTATATTTTTTTAAGAAAACACACATTCTTCTCTGCGTGTATACTCGAATAAGACGAAGTAGCTGCACACAAACACACAGACACACAGAGGAAAACTTACAGGACTTGGCAAAATGTAACCCGCAGGCATTTTGGGTTAAGGGGGCGTAGGAAGGGAGGCTAGTTGGGGGGCAAAGCAGGCGAATGGGGGGCCACATGGCAAAAACTTTGAGCAGCAGCAGGAAAATAATGTAAAGGATGTGCCACCCAGGGCCACCATGGAGACCAAGCCGAGTGTAACTGGAAAATAATAATTTTTTCTCCTTTTTTCCCTTTTCTCCCGTCACTTCTCTGCTTTCTTCGTGGCCACCCAACCCCTAGCATTCATCCGACTCTGTGCTGTGTGCCTTCTGTATGTTTGCCGTTTCTTTTGAGTGTCAGAAATGGAAAAGAAAATAATTTGATGGTTTCATAAACTCGCTTCGGGGCCCCAGGCAGAACGCGTGGGTGGGTGGTGGTTTTCCCCTTACTGTATGTGTGTATATTTCTGATAAAATTGCAAACTAGTATGTGTGTGTGAGGGAGGAAGAAGAAAGCCAGAATTTATGGAATTTTTCTGCTTTTTTTTGGGTGAAAACTTCTTTGGACGATAGATTTCTTGCAAAATATTGCGCTGCATAGTTCGAAGGGGGATGAATCTAGATAAAAGCTCATCATGAAGCTGCAGATAAGGCCAGATGATAATGGCGAATGTACAAGGATCCCGGCTCATTAGAGAAAAGGAAAACTTTTGGCCGAATACACTTGCAATATTATTAGACAAAAAAAAGAAGATTATTATTATAACCCCTCCTTGGCCCATTTTTCTTCCTACGCTTCTAGCTGGCTGGCTTATGTGTACACAGCATTTGTCCTTGTCTCTGTGTGTTTGGGTTTCATTATTAATTTTCCTCGTTTTTTCATATTTTTCGTATTTTTATTTTATCACACACACACAGCACAAGAACACACACACTTATATGGCTCGGGGGGTGAAACGCACACACACATACCGAGTTTAGTTTATTGTACAAAATAATATTTGATAGAAAAAGAAATTTTAGTGCCCGCCCGACAGAGATGGAAATAGTTTTTGTTGGCTTTTCGCTTTTCGGTTGGTCGGAAAATAGGTTTCTATGTGTGTGCGTGTGTTTGAGGGGGGAAATGGAAATGAAAATGGGGTTGGGGATAAATTAATTTTTCACTTGGTCGTGGCCCATGCGCCATGGAGATGTGAAAGTGAAAATGATGGAGAAATATCAAACCGAAAGGCGAACAGTGAACGATTTTGAAGGTGTCCCATCCCTTAGTTATCCCATCCCCACCTCTTGTATAGTATGTATGTTTGTTTGTTTTCTGTACGCGTTCATTGGTTTCTAATGAGATTTCTTACTAATGAACAGGGCACATAGAAACTGGAAATGTTTTTCCACTTTTTTCCCCATTTTTTTGCTTGTCGTTATAGAGCTTTAGGCGCAAGGAAAATGAAATTCCATGAAATTCTGACATTTCGGATGATTACGACTTCGAAGAAACTCGGAGGGCTTGGGTTATTTTCAATTATGATGGCCACAAATACTGCTGCAATTACTTACAATAATTTAATATGAAGTGTAATTAAAAGGTAGTTACTATGGCATAACTAACACAGGCTATTTATACTTATAATTACCAGATATCAATTAGAACTTGACACTTAGCAAGGCTGGAACTCTGAGTTATTATACGATATTTGATTTCCAATCGATGAAAGGTAAAGAGAGCTCAAATTTATTTAGTTTTCCATTTAAGAAAAATGCTTTATTCATTATATCTTATGAAAACACATAAAAAACAGCTTTCAAGCAATGAATTCTTAATCAGGGCACCCCAATCTTGGCACATCAAAGAGAACTAAGAACCATGACTTCTAAGCGTAACTTCTGCACTTCTAATAAAGCAATTTGTCGCACTCGCACACACATTTCCCGAGGAAGGGCGACACCGAACATTCCCCTACCCCCGTTAATTTCCTCCCCCGCACTCGAGCAAGAAAACCAACAGAGATCATTACTCCCAGAGTTGCGAGGGTGAGTTTTTCCATTTACTGACCCATTTCCCATTAACATTTTTGAGTCCACGCATAATTTCAATTTGATTTTCGTCGGAAATATTAATTGCATACCGCATTAAGGGCGGGGGTGTCCTGTCACGTGGGTGTGTGTCTGTGTGGGTGCAAGTGTGGCATATGGGTTGACAGGGGCGTATCAATCATAAAAACGACAGTTCTCGCTAGGGGTGCGAGGTGGGCTGGCCAGGGCACGAATTTAAAATTAATAATTACTATTTTTCTTGGTGATAGGTTGGGCGGTTGGGCATTATTATCCCTTAAGCAGCCGAAAGGTGTGACTCAAACTGCATTCTGAGTTCAATACAACCCTTAAAAATTAATTTATATATTGCATTTTTTATTTTAAAATATATTATTTTTATGCTGGCAAATTATTCTTCAAAGTTATTAAATTTGTATTTGAAATTTGGTACATATTTAAAATACATAGTTAAAGGAAGTACTATACCTAAATAAAACCAAATTACTTGTGCTCTTAAAAGACATTAGATTGTTTATATTTATACTTTATTCTAAAATGAATTAAGATTTTAAATAATGTTGAATAGGTTTTTTATACTAAAGAAATAAAAAATGTTAACTATTTTCACATATAATTAAAATATATCACTAGAACTCCATGTTGGATTCGATTTTATTTACTTTTCTTGATAAATTTAGCTTGTTATTCACCCATAGATTGTTTGCCATAAAAGATAAATAAGTTTCAAGATAATTCAATAATTTTCATTAACGGAATTTCATAATAATTTTAGTTTTTGTCATCGAGTAACATGAGTTAGTGCCCCAAATGTCAAACCATTTAAGTTTACAACAGCTTGACCGCGACATTTGCGTTTTGTTTACATTCCACTAGTCCCGGCAAGGACATGCGCCTACGCAGGGGCTTCCCCTTTTTCGGGGGGCTGTCCGTACGTGTGTGTGCGTGCGAGTGAGTGAAAGCGAAAGTGAAAGTGCCGGCAAAAGGCAACGGCAGTGGACAAGTGCGCCGACATGTGTGAGAGTGAAAGTCGATGGGAAAACCTTGACCACGACCACGACCAGGTCAAAATAGATCCAGTGGGTGGGTGGGGTCCGATCCGATACGATTCCGATTCCTATTCCGATTCCCGACCAATGACTGCTTCTCCCCGCCGACTGTTGCTGCCGGACTACTGCTGCTCCCTTGGCCCCGTTCGTTCAACCGGCTGTGGCCAGTGGAGGGCCACACATGACACCGGCTGCAGAGCTACTCCGAAAATATAGAGAGTCACCTTCGCGGCGCAGGCGCAGATCCCGAAGGACGTGCTCGCAGGACTTCACTTTCGCTTTCCCTCCATGCGAGTGTGTATGAGTGAGTGTGTGTGGGGAAAAGAAAAACAGAAAATGAAAAATGGTGAAGGCAAAGGGGTGGCCAAGGTTGGACCCACACGTGCACCTGCAGACTAGTATCTTGCATTGAGTATCTTGTATCTTATAGCTCGTATCCATCCGTAAGTCAATCCGTCAATCGGGAAAAGCAAACAATCTCGAGCTCCCTTTCTCTGGGGAGAGTTTCTGACTCAGATTTATGGCGATGTGCAGTGAGGCAAGGCTAATCCCTTCGGGGAATTGGTGGAACCCCTGACTTGATCAATAGTTGAGACCTTTTAATGCATATATTTTAATTAATGTGTGAGGGAAATTAATTATAAAATAGTATTAGAAAGAGACTCTTAGATGTGTCATTTACCCCTTTAAACCCATTTAAATTAAGTAATGAGGTTACAATCAATTTAAATTAATTAAAATTCATCAGGGTGCACAGATTTGTTGACATCTGAATTAATGTCTCCAATGGGATGACAAAGGAATATGACATTCCACTATTGACTTAATACCCATATAATCATTATGTTACATTTCTTGAGGATTTCCCTTTCCCTTTGAATATTATAAATGTGTGTATAGGAATTTATTAATATTATATATCCAAAGTTCTACCACGCACCCCAGAGTCTTCTCCTTAACAAAGTAACCCTGCAAGGCAATCCCTTTTCCTTACAATAACCCTAAGTAATCATGTCATTAAAGAACAATTTAAAAATCTTATAGAGAAAATCCCTAAACATAAGTTACGAATAGTACCTACCTGGATGTACATACATCCAGATCATCACGGAAGCCTTCAATTAACCAATTTCGAGCGGGAAACCAACCCCAAACCCCTTTTTGTTCCGAGTTATTTTCCTTTTCCGAACAACTCAAGTCAAGGAGTGCCTGCTTTGTTAGCCTCAAGGACTTGAAAGGTTCCGAAACCAAACGAGCCAAGAATTTGTGACTCTTGCCGTTGGGAGTGCATAAATTAAAATAACAAAAATATAACTGTCGCAGCCGGAACACCAATAACAACGATGGCAACGGCACACGAACTGCTACCGCCACAGCTACTGCCACTGCAGTAGGAAAAAAGGGAAAAACAAATTGAAAATCCTATCGAACAATGATAAATTGGCACGACAACACCAACAGAATAATATCGGGGAAAAACATTCCAAGTTGCGCGGTTGTTGCTCATTCGCCGTCCCTTTCCATATCGCTGTAGTTGTGGTGGTTAGTGAAAATTTCAAAAAAGAAAAAAAAAAGGGAGAGGAGGAAAAAGGAAAAGGGGCGGAGCAATAATGGTTTTCCGGGCAGCAGCGCTGCTCAGTTGTCGCGTTGTGTGTGTGGACTTTTTTTAAGGGAAATTCTATGATTTTTGATATTTTGGGGTGTTTTATTGAGGTTTTTTTCAGCGATATGTGCCGGCTCACCATGTGTGTGTATGTGTGTGCATTTATGGAAAAACTATTAAACGATATAGGGGGTTAGGGTTCCCTCGTGTGTGTGTGTGTGGTTGTGATTTTAGTATCATTGCTATTTGCTGTTTTGATTTTCAACCGGCAACGGGCAATTGATAGCCGATATTTTTTGTTATTCCGCCGCGTCATGCGGCAGTTGACAACGAGCTAGCCACTTGGCAGGACACGATCCCGACACACGCCAAAAAATACACGAAAAACGAGACTCGCAAGACGAACCGGAAGCGGAAATCGAAACAAGCCAAGTGCACATGCGCAAAAGTGACTTGCAGAAAACATAACGAAAAAGCATCAAGTGATCACCGCCTTTGAAATGAGTTTGAAAAAGGTGTTTAGTGAGAGGTTGAGCCAGTGAACTTATAAAAAATATACAAGAAAACAGTGATTATAAAGTGATCGTGGAGGAAGTTTACCAAACATAATTAATGAGTAGGTTTGAAAATATATTACTTGTTTGTTTTAAATATTATTAAGTGAAGTCATTGCCTTTATATAATTCTTTAACAACAAATATTTTAAAGAAAAGTGTAGTTAATTGAAATAACTAATTAAAGAGCTTATGAATATTATGAACTAGTTACAGTTAGTATTACCCTATAGGTAATTGATCAATCGTTTTTAATACAATCGCCAGACTATATAAATTTCTTGATTTGGTTCTTAATTTAATTTAATTCTTATATTTCGTGGTAGAAATACCTTCTTCAAGTCAAGCTCCTTTACTATCTAAACCTTATATTAATTCATGTCAGAATTTGTGAAATACCCTTAACCAAGGAAACTTAAGTCAGAACCAATCTGACGTTATTGGTTTCCCCTAGGCCAGTGTCAAGATTATATATATTCTCACTTCTCGCCCTTAAGTCCCCAACCCAACCGAGAAACTGGTTTGATATGTTGGTTTGCCAAATTAGCCGCTTCTGGTGTGTGGAGTCTCGAAAATATACAATATACACACGAGTATATACACCGAGTCAAGGAGTACATGGTTTTGTTTACACTCTGTTGGCATTTTCATTTGGAACATTTTTCTCGGCCATCCTCCTCCATCTTTCAGCATCTGAGATGGAAGGAAGGCAGGCAGGCGAAAAAAATCAAATAAAATAACATCAAACTACCTTAGGCTTTATAAAAATCCCAAGCAAAATACAAGCAACACTCGCCGCCACCCACACACCCACACACCCACACACAGGTCTCGGCCTCGGCCAGGACCAACTCACATAGATACGCTGGCAACCGAGAATTCAAGAGAAATGCGCACATCCTGGCAGGCATTTTTGCTTAACTCCTCAAAGTGCCGGGCGGAAGGGTCAGGGGTTAAAAGGAGCGAGTGGCGGGGGAAAAGTCCTGAATTGTATAAAAGCAAAGTCAACAACAACAACGGCAACAACTACAACGACAACATGTAGCAAGAGAACCAATTTCCAACCATGGAAACTTAATTTATGTCTGCAGCATAGTTGAGAATATTTTTCTTTTCTTTCGCTTTTCCTCCACTCTTCCTGTGCCAACGGCTCCTCCCCAAAACCCCCATTGCCTTTGATACCCTGGCAAAGGGTTCATCTAAGGACTTAACTGACTCACTTTTAATTAGTCTTTAGTTAATTTAAAGTAGTAAGAAGTCTTTACTATAGAGAAACCATAGCTTCTATTAATATCTTGAACTAAAGCTCAATCATACTTAATCTTCATTGTACACATAAACATTATAAATTTCAAAATATTTTTAAAATGTTAAATGAGTGTATCACTTATTAATGTAATAATAATATAAATAAATTTTACTAATTTATAATTAAAGGGTATGAAAGAATTCGTCCTTTCTTACTCTCTTCCCATTCCTGCTAGCTGCGCCTCCTTCGGCTTTCTCCTTTTTGCCTGCGCTCAAATAGGAAAAAGAAATTTTCGGTTTATTTCGAAAACTGTTCCCATCCTTCCTAACAGTCCCCCCCAACCTCTACTTTCCTTCCCATTTTCCCTGGCATTTTTCCTGGCTTTCACCCCCCCACCTACTCCCACTTTCTCTGCCCTTCTTCCTTTTTGCTTTTCTTGAGAATCAAATTTATTTTACCAAGTCATGTTGAAGAAAATTTTTATAAGTTTTATGCTTGGCTCAAGTGATGGTTTGGGGGGTTAGTATGGGGGGAGGAGAAGTTCGTGTGTGTGTGTGTGTGTGTGTGCTTGTGAGGCGCAAAAAGTTTTCTGTGTACACCCACTCGCACACACACACACACACACATACGCATACTGGCAGGAAAATAAGCAAAATTTGTATTCCTTAAATCGGATGACTTTGTATAAATTTTCGTGTGCGCCACAATGGGGTTGTGGGTGTGTATGTGTGGTGGTAGTGGGTGGCAGCTGGGGCGCCTAGTAAACAAACAGAAAAAAAAGCAAACTTTCCTTATATATATACATATATTTGTATATATATATGGATATACGTATACGTACATATATAATGGAAAAATTTTTCATAGAATTTGCACAAAAATGAAAAAGTGTGGCCGCAGCAAAATGATGGCATGGGGGGGAGGAGGTGGTGGGTGTGGGAATAATGATGATGGAGAAGAGGAATAAGAGAAAGAGAGAGCAGGAAGGAGAGAAGGAGAAGATGAAGGAGGAGAAGAGCAGAAGCAGAAGGCGGGCAGAAGCAGAAAAATGAAATTAAGCGCATACGGAAATGAGACACAAATATTCTGCGTGTGTGTGTATGGGGCTTATGTGTTGCCTGTGTGTGTGTGCGTAGGGACAGAAGAAGAATAAGAAAAAATATTTGAGTGGCATTCAGCTCCAAGCCAAAACTAAAATTGAATGGAATCTCTGGCCAAATATTCTGTAATTTTTTTCTTTTCTCCATTTGGCTTTCCTTTTTTCCACAAATAATGCGATTTAAGCCGCAGGTCGTATATTATGTACACTGGACGAAATATCACCAGAGGGGTATGTAATATACCATTGGGATTCCATAAAATTGACAAATTTTCGTTAAGTATATTTAAATATTATTCTTGATAATTTAAACAATATTAATTAGAGAAGGAAAATAAAGATTTTAGGATTTAAAATCGCTTGAAGTCAAAACAGATGCTGCTTAATATTATTTTTTACGACAAACACATTTAACATCCTTTTTTTGTCACCAAAGAATTTATAAATATTTAAGCATCTTTGAGTATGTTTATAAAATGTTAATGAATTAAAAACATGCCATCAAGTATGCAGTTAAATATTTTAGATTTTTATAGTTAAATTCTGAAATATCTTAGATTTTTATAGTAAATATATAAGGTAAAAATAAGAATAATCTCCTGGATTTATTTTAAGATCTATTTTATTGTATATTCACTTCTGTTTCATTTTAGATAATGATGAATTTTTATATATAGTATTTCCGTCATAAATTCATTGATGATTTAGCAACTGCTTCATTCCCCAATTCGGTTTTTACTGCTTTAAATATTCACTTTAATAAGAATTTAGTTATCCTGTTTTGTTTCCCATTACTTTATACTTATTAAAAATACATTGTTATACTTCATATACATACTTATAGTACATACATGCATATAAATTAAACATATCCCATTCCCCTACTCTCATTCCCTTTCGAGACTGCCCTCCCGCTAGCATGGCTTCGACTTCAATTAAAAAGTTCTCCACTATAATATTTCCCTCTTTTCCCTCCCATTATCCCAACAGTAATATCATCCAAAATGGCTGCATCCATATATGCCACCCCACCGCCAGATCTGAGCAGCGAGGACACTGCTCTCTCCGACGTCTCCAACTCATCGACACTGAACACGAACCGCAATAGCAACAACACACATGAAGCCACAGGAGCAGCATCCAGAGAATCAACAGCAGCAGCAGGAGCAGGAGGGGGAGGAGGTTCAGGAGCAGGGGGAGACACGGGAGTGGGAGCCATTTCACCCGTCGAGCACTTGGTCAAGTCAATGGAGCTGGAACTGGAGCCACAGCCAGCGGGAAGCGGCACAACTGAGCCGGAGCCAGAGCCGGAGGAAGGGCACAAGAATAGGGAGGAAGCTGAGGAAGAGGAGGAGGTGGGAGATGCCCAAATGGCCACCATGGCGGCAGCCATGCAGCTGCAGCTGCTGGAGGCTTTGAGCGAAGCGGCCAAGAAGCGACGCAAGCAGCACAATCCCAGTCGTCTGGAGGCACTCAATCTCAGCGGCGAAGCTTCTGGTCAAAAGCGAGGTGACTCCACCGTGGACTACGAGGATAAACTGTCCAAGATGTTCCTTCCTAAGTCCATCGAGCAGCTTAAGGAGACCTTTGAGCTACTGCAGCAGCACAAGCAGGAGGAAGAGCAACCCGAACCCGAGCCAGAAACGGAAGCAGAGCCCGAGCCTCAAGCCGAACCAGAAGCGGAAGCCAAGGCAGACATATCAGAGCGAGCGAGCAAGGAGCGGGAGAATCCCTACCACACCTACTGCAAGCAGTGCGGCGAGAACTTTGAGACCGAATTCAAGCTGAGCCTGCACATGCTGCAGGACCACGGCGAGGATCGGGTAGGCGACCAGGATCCCGCCGACTTCCTGGCCTCCATCAAGGTAAAGCTCGAGCGAGCCGAGAGCCCCAGTCCGCAGCAGGAACATCAGATGCAGCTGCAGCAACAGCAGCACGAGCAGACCAATGGTCATGGCAAGGACTTGGAGCGAGAGCAAGAGCACTGGTTCCAGGCCATGCAACAGGCACAGGCTCATCATCCGCATGCTGCCCAAATGCCACCAGCTTTTCCCTTTCCCCCGGAAGCCGCACTGGGAGTGGGTCCAGCTGGTTACCTGCCTCTGCTGGGTATGTCCGGGTTTCCGGGAGTCGATGGCCTGAACCGACCGCCGTTGCGAATCTTCAACCCCGAGGCCTACTGCGAACTGTGCAACAAGGAGTTCTGCAACAAGTACTTCCTCAAGACGCACAAGGCCAACAAGCACGGCATCTTTGATCCTGTCGGCGAGCCCAGCGCCAACAACGCTTCCAGCCACCACAACAATAACAATAACAACACCACCAGCAGTAATAACAACAACAGTGGTCACCCCACC
Organism: Drosophila truncata; assembly: GCA_008042515.1. Taxonomy (NCBI): domain Eukaryota; kingdom Metazoa; phylum Arthropoda; class Insecta; order Diptera; family Drosophilidae; genus Drosophila; species Drosophila truncata. Next base: position 18,096 of record VNJQ01006752.1, on the reverse strand, counting down.
AATCCCGGCATGAGCTCCATGGGCCAAATGTTCCAGCTGCAGCGTGAGGCAGCTCAGGTGGCAAAGCAGGATCAGGTATCATCTACCGCCGGGGGAGCCTCTGCTCCCCCTGTGACCACGGTGCACTGTGACATCTGTTCCAAGCGCTTCACCAACGTCTTCGCCATGCGTCGCCACCGGGCCAAGCAGCACGACTCACTGCCCTCCGCCCAGGATTCGCCCAATTCGCAGACACAGACGCCGACGCAGTCACAGTCGCAATCCCTGCGCGGCAGTCCCAATGAGCCACCGCAGCAGACTATAAAACAGGAAATGCTACAGGAGGCGGAGCAGCTAAAGCCATACCAATTGCCCGAAGGCTTCCGCGAGGACTTCACCTTAGAACAGGAGGAACTAAGCTTTGTGCCGCCGCCCCGGAAACTGCCATCACACTTACAACAGCAGGCCAAGGAGGCCAATTTCAGTCCGGACAAGCTGCGTCGCCTGGGCGTCCAGTTCCCGGAATTCTACTGCGAACTATGCCACCGGGAGTACGCCAACAGGTACTTCCTGCGCACCCACAAGTGGAAGCGACACGGCCTGTTCGTGCCACCGGAAGATGTGCCACCACAGCAAGCCGGCAAGGAGGAGGCCCAGATGAGCGCCTGGCCGTTCATGCCACTCAACTTGATGCTGGCCAAGGCGGCGGCAGCTTCCATGGATCAGCAGGAGCAGGACCAGGAGCTAACGGAGACAGAAGCCGACGCAGAGCAGCCCAGCAAGCGAATCAAGCTTGAACAGCAGGAGTCATCGCCGGCGGAGGGCTACGACGAGGAGAAGCTGAATGGCTCGGTGGTGGGACTGCAGAATCTTCAGAAGCTCCAGTCTATGCTGCAGCAGCTGAATGACATCAACGGAAAGCGTCCCCTGCCCTGCCATCTTTGCGGCAGGGAGCTGGAGAACCAGTATGCGCTGAGGGCTCACCTAATGACCGAACATGCCGGCCAAATGCAGCTGCCCATGCCCATTCCCATTCCCCTGCCCGATCAGCAGGCGACCCATCCCATGGTCGGCTTGTATCATCCCCAAACTCCGCCGGGTCCCGGGGCTAGGTCCTCGCCCATCGGCGACCTTCGCTGCCAGCAGTGCGATCGGGACTTCGCCACGGCCCAGGAATTCAAGCAACATATCGCCGAGGTGCACATGGCTGGCCGGAATGGAGGACTCGGTGGCAGTCCGCTGCGCGAGGGCTTCTTCACCCCGGAACGACCGGTGCCGCCACCAGCTGGTGCAGCTGCTCCAGCCGGTGCCCCTCCAGGCAATCGTCCAGCGTACACCATCACCCCGACCAGCAGTTACTGCGAGATCTGCAACAAGGAGCTGTGCAACAAGTACTTCATGAAGACGCACATGCAGCGAATGCACGGCATCGAGATCGAGAACGGCGCCCAGATTGGCGGCGTGGTGTGCAACATCTGCAACAAGGAGCTCTGCAGCAAGTACTTCCTGCGAGTCCACAAGCACAACACTCACGGAATCATCGAGGAAGGCTCCCCGCTGCCGCAGCCGCGGGGTCAGAACGGTGTAAAGATGGAGGCAGCCGCCGCAGCAGCAGCTGCAGCCGCTTCGCAATCCCAATCGCTGCCAGTGGCAGCTCAGCCGCAGGATCAAGAGATGAATGTCTCGCCGCCCACAGTGGAGGGTAGTTCCAACTCCAGTTCGTCCGGCACAAGTCACGAGGTGTGTCCCCTATGCTCGCGACAGTTCCGCAGTTTCAAGTGGCTGCGTTCCCATCTGATGAACGAGCACGGATCCGCGGGAGTGGAACGCCTCCGGGAGATGGAACCCACTCAGTCCTCGGGACGCAGCAAGCCCAACAGTCCCACGCTCAAGATACCCAACGGCAGTGGCAATGGAAACCCAACTCCGGTGGGAGCGGGAGCTGGAAGTGCCGCTCCCAATCTCGCCCAGGCCCTGCAGAACCTCAATGCCCAGCACCTCTTTGGCCAGATGCAGCAGCAGCAACAGCAGATGCCCAAGATGCCGCCTCTGCCGCTGCCGGGGATGTTTGGTGAGCAGGCGGGCAGGTTCAAGGAGTACCAGTGCTCACTGTGTCCCTTCACCACGCCCTACTACGCCTTCCTCTTCATCCACGAGCGCTCCCATGCGCTGCTCAACAACGGAGGCGATGGCATGGAACTGCCCATGGAGACACCGCCACCGCAGCCGGCTAGGAACCCCGGAAAGTCTCGCAGCAAGTCTAGCAAGGCGGCAGCCGTAGTGGCACCTCCAGAGAGCTCGGAACTCCCTGTGGAGCCCACCAACCTTAGCACCTCGGCTGTTAAAATCTCGCCATCAGCCGTATCTCCAGCCAACTCCTCCCCCAAGGCAAACAGCTCAACAGTTTCTCCCAAGATTCAGCGCCGTCGATCCTCCTCGAAGCCACCGACCATGCCAAACGGCCTGGCTAGTGGTAACAATGGAATCGGAGCCGGAAACGGAAGTAGTGGCCACCGCTCGGCAGCCACCTCTCCCTTCGAAGGCTGTGGGGAGCTGGCCAACGGAAGTGGCAAGCCGGCGAGCTACGCACAGCCGGATCGGGCAGAGGAAGCATATCAGATGCAGGCCTTCCACCTGCAGCCCGCCGACGCCGACTCGGAGATGCAGTTTGCGCCGGCCATGGTCTACCTGCCGGTGCGGGTTCGAGCCTCGGAGTCGGCCACGCTCAGCTTCCGACTCACACCGGCCTAAGGTGCAGCATGCAACAGGTATATAGTGTTGCCAGCAGCAGCGTAAGTTACAACCCATAGTCACCTTCCAGAAACCTTTGGGGGCCTTGGACACTCTAAGGAGACAGGGATTCAGACAGCCGCAGGAATTCCTATGACTTAAGCAGACCTGATTTCAAACAACGTGTATTTCTCAATCCCAAAGATACAATTCCAAGCTTTTTAAAGAATTTTACGAGTTAAATTCCAATTTCATCTGAAGAGTGACCAAGAAACCCTCAGAGAACCACAGAAACCCCCCCAAAAATAGGTAAGCAAACGATGTTAGGAACATGAACAAGACAAAATAGTGGAACTACAAAAGACTGAGTGCGCATATTAGTTGAGCTCATAATTAAACTTAAATATACATACAAAAAAATCCTTGATAACAACAATAATAATCAATCAATATCTACGCCCAAGTTCACCATGTCCAACATGGCACTGATCAAGAAATCTATAGCCTATAACTCAACAAGAACAAGTCCGTTTCAGCTGGCAACACTGCTAACCGTCGAAATAAGATATATATTTTGATAGACGCATGACATAGCATAAAGCATAACATACCGCAACCTATAACATATATCTCTAGTGATTAACTATCAAAGTTCCTATGCGTAATCGTAGTTTATCGTAAACGAAAGAACCGGAGTTCGTAGACGAGCAGGATGAGTCGGAGGAGAGGAATCTAAATACGTACATAATGCATAAGCTGGACAGGCGGAGGGGAGGTGTGGAAGGGATGGAGGAGAAAGGAGAAAGCAGTGCTATATATGCCACTTAGAGGGATATATAAGTATATCGCAGTAGCAGCAGCATAAAATCAAAATTTAAATTATACACTTCTCATCTAGATATGGCTATTTGGGTTTTAGAATAGGGCGGACAGATCCCCGGGGGATCCGAGCACGTAAAGGTATATATATATGCTACGATCATATATATATATAGGCATTTAAACGATACAATATGGTAAAGCTTCAGCACAAACAAATTGCTCAAAGTCAGGATCTTTATAGCGAAGACTATAGTACACTCTTAGGAAGTTCTGAACGAAGTCCCCAAACGGAGATCTGCACTTACTTTGATTGCCACACTCTATATAAAGCTATATCCAAGGAATGTCTTCACTTAAAACATATATTTCCAGCGCACAATGTGTATATAAAAGTTGTTAAAGATATAGTTCAGATATCCGAGAAAAAGGGGCAGGGACGGAAAGAGGGGGAACTAGCGCCAGACGGTAAAAATTAAGAACATTTAAACAACTCAGGGCAAAAGTACAATGACCATTAGTACTTTTTTATACAAGAAAATATTTAAAGAAAGCAAAACGTAAACAATTAAATATTACCAAAATAATAAATTAAATATATATTATGAAAAGTTAAAAAGATAACAAAAATGCTACCTCAGACGGACTTGAAAACAATAATTTAAATAAAAGAAGAATTTATAGAGAAAAATCTATAAAAATTAAATTAAAGCTGCAGCAAAAAAGAATCCCTCAAGCTAAATAAAATTTTTTTGTAGTAACTTTTTACGTCAAAACAGGATTATACTTTATTCCATATATTCCTTATGATTTAATGAATTATTTTAAGTTAAGCATTCCAAAGATTAAAGACACAAGCTAGTCGCATAACTAAGAACCAAAGCATTCTAGTCAAACGTTTAGAAACAAACATAATAGAAATAATAATAAACCCGAAGCCAAATCAGATCCATCAACTCATCCGTTTTGGGCGGCGACTCTCACAGATTATTTTGTAGTATTTAAGGAATTTGTTCTTCGGTGAGAGGAGCTGCCCGGGACGAGTTGATGGCAACAGGACGAGAACAGGGACGGGCAAAGATCCATTTGCTATATTCGAAATTTTCTTTTTTTAAAAACGTGTGTTTTTTAAAATGCTGCGTGCCTTTTAGCAAATACTTTGCCGAGTCCCAAAAAAAAAACAACATTTGAGCCCTAAAATCGATCATAAATATAGCTACAAATATAGATGGTAATTTTATTTTATATATTCTACTTAATTATTAGTTCTTATATATTATTTTAAATGTGTGTATATACCGAATAAATGTCATGCAATTTGTATTTGTTAAACTTGAGTTTCTATTATTTTATTCTAAGTTCCTAATTCCGGACCACAAGCCACCATTTATTTATTTATTTTTTTACCCCGATGGAAGTGTGCCAGACTCGAGTCGCAAGCAGGGTTACATCTGTATATCTTGAGTTCTTAAAAAATCCGAATCTTTAACTTATTGACTGTGAAGTTGTCGCCGATAGGGGAAGACCTTGTTTCCTTTGTTTTTTGGGTCTTTTTTTTCGAGTGAGTTCCCATAGGGGACCTTCATCTTTCGGGGTGTTATATGCTGGTCCAACGCCTTGGCGACTTCAATTATTAAATTGCCATTTAATTCAATTTGTCAACAATGGTCTGAGTACATATCTGCAACTTCTTTAAAAACTAAACCCCAAGCAGATGGTTTTTCTTTTTTAAATATTTCCAAAAAGCAGCACCCTCATGAAAAAAAAAGAAAAACTGTTTCCGGTTTCTGGGACACACATACTCACTGACCAGCAACCCCTGATTAGTATGTTTGCATTAAAAAATACATTTTTATGAATAGAAAAAACTGAGGAATGCGATAACAAAAACCCAGCATGGTAATGTGAGGGTCAAGTTGGAGGGTCGGGTCAGCAGCTGCAGTTTTGAAAAAAAATGCAGTAGTAATATCCAAAAACCAAAAATCGATACTGCTGTCGCTATGCCACTGGCCTTTATTAAATTCAGCCACCCTCTGAATTTTCCTCTAGATTTTCTCCCATTTTTGGCAGTTAATTATTTGTCACGTGTCCATGCAAATTTCATCTCATTGATTACGGCCAGATATTCGATACTTTTCCGGCGTGTAGCTGCAATTAAAGATTGACTCAAGCAACAACCCCCAGCCAGGTTGGCCACGGGGATGGATGGGATGGTGGTAGGCAAATCTGGCAAATATTTTTCCCAATTTATCCCGAAAATTTTCTATTGAATTTTTATGGCAATTTGGGAAAATGGTCTGTTAGCTATTTTTAGGGCGCAAACAATTGACCAAAAATGCAGCCTCTACCCCGTGGGGTTTCTGCATCGATTTAAGGGTGTTAGCCGGCGCCGCCGTTATTTGCATGTTTAAAAGTGAACTGGAAAAATTGCAATTTATGAAAAATGTAGTGAAAAGAAATAAGGAACAAAAATTGCATTTGTCTAAGGGTGATTTAGGCGCAACCCCCGAAGAAATCCTATGCAAATTATTTATTTCATTTTGGGCTCGAGTCTTGGCAATGGCTTTCCATTTATTTTATTTCGTTGAGTTTTCGCGTGATTGCAACCCCCAACCCCCTTCAAAAAAAAGCGCACAAATCAAAAGAGATAAGCGAATATGTTTTATAAAATAAAAAGAGATAAATAAATTTTACAACAAAAACTCAAAGAAAACTTGCAACGTACCTTGAGCAAAAATCAAAATTTTGTACGACCCCGCCGGATGCAAGTCCGGTAAGGCCCACAGCAAAAAACGACAACAAAATCAAAAATACAATTTTAGAGCGTTAAGCACAAAACAAAATAAAAAACACTCTTTATAAATATTTTAGTTGTAGGCCTAAGAAAAACTAAAACAAAATACTTTGGAAAATAATAATTTAATTGATGTTGAAGTAGAAAAGAGAAGAAAGTAAAGAGGAGAATATGATATAGAAAGCAACACAAAGACGTGAAGGAGCGCAAAATCAAAAGCCACGAGCAAAAATCAAAACAAAATTAAATTTAAATTTACCATAAATTAAAAAACCAAAATGGAAACTAAAACAAAACATTTATTTAGCAATTGGCAAATGTATGCGATATATACACTTATATATCGATATATATATACACATATATATTACATATATTTAAACAATTTTACTTTGTTATTACGTAAAATTATGTGTGAGGCAAATAAATCAAAAGAAACGCAAGGCAAACTTGAACAAAATAATTTATATTACGATATATGTGAACATGTGAAAGAGCAGAGAATCAAAAAACGGAGAAAAGGAAGAAAAACCAAAATTTTTCATTTCATTGTAAGTGAGCATTTATCAAAAATTGTATGTGTTTTAAATTGATTATATTAAATATATATACAAATACATATAAATAAATTTAAAACTGCTTCAACTGGGGGTGTCCTCTGGCAAGGGGGGCAAACATTAAGGAGTTACCTCTCCTGAGGCTCCAACAGTTCGAATTCTGCGAGGCGAATGCACCTTTCAAGTACACAAGTGTCATCATCTCGAGCCTTAAAAGTGCTTAGGTCGCCCTGTGATTCCTGTGATTCCCATTGAAAGTCGATGAGGGAATTCTCCAAGCTGATTCTGCGACCCTTGAGACTGGAATGCGACTCACACCGTCCTCGTCACTCCCAGCTAACATGAGAGAAATTTCAACTTTTCCGAGTTTTGACATTTGCTTTCAGCTTTTCAATATTTCCACAATGAGGCAGGGATGAACTAAAAGCACTGAGAAAAATATTTGGTCATGATTTAAGGAGATTTGTAATAAAATTTATATTTTTGGGCATGGAGTTACCATTGCTCGGTTTTTTCACTATAAAAGGTAAGATTTTATAAACATTTTAGGCTTTTTCATATAAATCATTTCATTAATATTTCTATATTTAATTATTGGCCAAAGTTTTACTACTTTTTGAATATACCCGGCACTGTGACTCAAAATTTATCTTTGTGCATAGGTCAGAAGAGGCGGCAAAGGAAACTTAATCCTCCACCGGCAACTGGAGATGGTCCTGCCATTTTGCTTGTTGCTACCCTCTAAGCAGTTCGAGCATTGCGAAATCAAAGTATGTCAATATTTGTATTACATGGGACACTCACTGTTGCCGTAATGGGCAACAACAATGCCCGTGGAAATGTCTTATCAATAATTTTTGTTAAGAATGCGACGAAATCAATTCCGATCGGGGGGCTGGAGATGTGCGTCAGACGGCGCGTGTTCCTGACAGCTCCATAGTTTCCTCTTGTCTAACCCCCGGACGAACTTCCACTTCCTGGAGGAAACAAACTTGTTCATAATTTTCGGGCTGACAAGGAAAGAGAATATATCGCAGATAGTTTTTCGGGTGAAAACATCAAAACGGGTGAGTATTATAAATGTTCACAATATGTGAGCAAACAGCTTGGAAAAGTTTCGGGTACAGTTGCCGCAGACTTTAAGCAAGCTATCATAAAAGTTAGCTTAGTTTTAACTGTAGGAAAAATAAACTAAGTATGCATACATTTTATTTATACAGTTTTTTGTAATAAACACCCCTCTATTTACTGTTTTTTTTTCTAATTAAAACTCCATCCTTTATCCTTTCCTTCTAATGCATTCTAAATTGAAACCATCCATCAATGACAGCAATTGCTCAAAAACTTCGTAAATTAAATTATTGTTTTAGTGGTTCTTTTTAGATGGATTGTGTGTGGAAAATTAGTTTTTAATCGATTTGACAGAGCTTTGCACGCAGGCCGCACTGGTCACAAATTACAGGCCCGAAATACTCATTGAACACCATTAAAGGCCACAGTCAGGACATCGCCCACTTATTCCACATGTGAACGAGTGTGTGTAACCAAACATATACACATTTACGAGTAATTTCAACTCTCAATTAAATTGTTTAGGCGGCGCCAGGCGCAAACAACAATTTTTGTTGTCACCATATGCTTTGGAAACGCTTTCCATTTTCAGCTACATTTTCAATACCCCTTAAAAGGCAACTAAAACTGCTATTTCGGTTTTGTGGCAAACCCCATAAACTTTTAAATAAATAGAAGTGAGGATTAAGTGAAACTTTTTTAACATTTCAGCTTGTTTAAGTTGCAAATTATAATTTTAATTATTTCTTTATATATATAATATTTTAAAAATCTATTATGAATTTAAAAGTCCAGGGTATTCCACATTTGAAACTATGTTTAACTTCCCTTGTGCCTTTATGGGACTTCGTTTCATTGACCGCTTGCCGAGTCCTTGGAATGTGTCAAAAAAAGGAAACCCCCATTCGCGGGTGAACACAAACAACAGCTACAAACTTTAATAATTTAACTTATGGATTTTTTTCGGCGCTATTTAGGGAGCTGGGGTAAGTATTTGTTATTTCGTTTTCTCATTTTCCAAATGTATATCGCGGCGAGGGAGCGGGGGTGGGTTTTTCATTTGTTTTCCCCCTGGCATATGCACATTAGTCCTGGAAATGCGGCAATTTAAATAAATGACGCAAAAGGACACGCACCAAAGACGAGCGGTGGTAGTAGGTTTCCCCTAATGACTTTTCAGAACGCGACTAAAATTGGTCTGGTTTTTCTCTTTTGCATAAATTTTCTCGCATTTTTAACTTAAAAAGGTTACAAAATGGAAGGGAGTTCAAAGGATATTTTTCCTGACTAAAATGAATTGGTATAAAGTATTTTAATTAGATTAATATGGCATATTCAAATGATAAGATTGTATTATATGGTAATTTATAATGTTAAATTTGACTAGTTGGATTGTTATTTATCTGCCGTAAAAAAAGCTAAAGATTTTAATCATTCATTCGTAATTTAATTTGGAAACGTACTTGTACAAAAAGAGTACGTATATTACATAATCATTAGGAGATTGCAAAGTGTGTGTACCTGGTATGATCCCGATCCAGTACCGCATTGGCATCCCGCCGGAAAACCTGCACTGCCAGGAAGGTGTCCTTCTGGACCTGCTCGAATATCTTTTTAGTTTCTGGATCCATCACGTCAACGGGTTGCTTGGATAACCTCTGCCTGACCAGCAGCAAATGATAGAGCAGACGTCGCAGGATAAAGTCGGCAAACTTTATGTGGCGAATATTCTGGACAAAGACCTCAACCCAAAAATTTGGAGCAGCACCGATCTGCATGCTTAGCAGTGAAATTGATAATCACACCTACCGCCAACGCTAGAAAGAAGGCATGGAGCTTCGTCTTCAGGTCATGTAAATCCCCGTCTCCAGCCACGTAGTGACCACTACGATGAGCATGCAGGTGAAGAGTACTTCTAGGTAGCGACGCTTCAGCCAAAGGTCGAGGTTGGTTTTGATAATGTTCAGGACCTTCATGGTACGTTGGTAATTCACATAAAATTTTATAGAGTTGATGATATTTATTTGACTGAAAATACTTAGCTGAATTGATCTATAAAACTATTTCTATTGCAACATTTAAATATTGTGTATATTATTACTGATATAATTAAATATCATTTTATTGATAAATGGTGAGTCTCTGATTTAATCACACCCGATAATGATCATTAATTTAATCCTAATGAGTTCATTGGGTAATTTTCGACACACAATCCTAAGTTCTTCGCACATCGTACAGCCCGCAACCCTTATCTAAAGGATCTCCTATCTAACTTTGCCAAGGACTGCATCCCTTTTGCCATTTCTGTATGAAGCCAAACAAAACGAAAAGCAAGACCCGAAAGCATGGATTTATTTCAGTTTCAGTTGCGTTTTGAGATTTTTCTCCGCTCGTCCTGCTGCTCCTTGTTCCTTTTCAATTGGGATACACACAGCAGCCTTCTCATGGCCATGTGCGTGCGTCTCAGTCAGAACTCCTTGAGTCCGAGTTTCAGGCTTCGGCTGAGGGGGAATAGGTTGAACGGGCGTTGATGAGGAATAAAACTGGCGGGCAGAAAGGACGCACACACACACGCATCGGTGTGTACTTGTACGGTAACGTTGTGGCAAGGACGAGGGGAAAGGACATCACCGGGCATCCAGCGAACGAACGGAAGCAACAAGAGGGCAAACAATTTTTTCCTTTTGGCATGAAAGTTGAGAGAAAAATAAGAAGAAAATTGTAATTTTCATCAAGCGAAAAAAAAAGTTTTTTTGTATTTCATTTCAGCTTGACCTTAAAAGAAAATTAGATGCTCGTGTTGGGGATTCATTCCATTCATGTGTGTGTGTGTGTGTGTGTGCAGGATATATGTATGTATCCTGCGTAAGCATGTATGTATGTGGCCCATGCGAGAGTGAGGCGGCTATCGAACGAAATTCCAAAATAAAAAGAAAAATTTAACGCAAAAAGGCAAAGTTTTTGGGGGAGTGCCGGAGCAAGGATAAGGTTGCCAGGATAACTGGGGACGGGGAGGCCATATGAGTATGTGAGTGTGTGTGGGATGCTGTGGCGGTCTGTTCTCCAATTTCCAAGCCAAACCAGCTGGCCATCTCAAGCGAGGGTGTCCTTTGAATTACTATACTTGTGTGCGTCTGTGTGTGGTGTGTGTGTGGGGGTTGGAATGTATGCTAAAGTGAAAAGTAGTAAATTGAACTTTCTTCCTTCTCATATGCTGCTCCTTTTGCTCCTGCTCCTGGTTCGTTTTTATATTTTTGTGGGCAATTTGTACTTTGTCTGCGTTCAGCACTTTTTGCAGTTGTTGCTCCGGCCACTTTTCCACTTTTCTTTTCACTTTCATTTTACGGCTATTCGCATTTCGGATTCCAGAATTCGGAAAGGGAATTTCTGGGGATTTTCTTTTCCGAAATTCATTGGTCATTCGTTATTTATCGCTTTGCAAATTAAAGTTGAGCCGCACCAAACTTGCCAAATTATTTGTAGTCATAAATATTAACCAAGATTTCCCCCAACTATCATTAATTAAAAGCTGATAAGCAGATAATAAATTGAAAAATCTATCAAAGGTAGCAGCATGTCGCAACACATATATGTACATATATTTGGCTGCTGATGGAGTAGAGCTCATAATGTCAAGATTGACTTGACAGCACTAGAAATAAGACCAGTTTGTGAGTGTCCTTGTATGAGAACGTAAGGCAAAAAACGTTAAACAGTATAACAGGATAAATTATTATGAGAAATTGATATATTTTTACAGAAACTTCTTAATTTAATTTTTTAAAAAACAGTATTTAATTAGATACCACATGCTTATAATTTTGGAACCTTTTAAGAAAACATACTTTAGATATTTATTAATTTTTGAATTTTTGGGGGCGCCCAAAAGTAAGAATTTAAATTTCTTACTTTTGGTGGTATGATTTTATATCTCGCATGCTTAGAAACCGCCCATTTTTGCAGGTCTCTCTACCTAGAGACACTTCCTTAGCCCACCAAGGACTCTCTTTAGCAATGTCCCACTGTATGTATAAATGATGACAATAAAATTGCTTCGCCTGGGTCTCGCCTCCTCACGCGTCTGTGTGTGCGTGTCTGTTTGTTTGGCAATCAGCCATGACAGCCAGGAATACGACTACGACTAGGACTACGACTTCGATGACTACGAATTCCAATTCCCGGCCGAAATCTACCCTCTCCTGGCCATCACTTTCCCTGCAGTGATTTTGCAATGAAATTCGATGGCTCCACCGGGGAGTTGGGCCAAAATAAGCCTCATTATGGAAAATCAATAGAGACGAACGTAACTTTAGACTTTGCCAACTACGGAAAGAAATGGAAATGGCAGGAGGGGGCGATGAATAAGGAACACAGGAAAAAATAATAACAATGATGTGTTACCGAAATTTGTAATAATATTTATGAGATATATATGAGTATAAGTACTAATATTTCAGTTTGAAACTTTGAATTGTTTTAATAAAGAGAATTTAAAGAAATACGTAAGTGAGTAACACTAACATAAAATTGTGTATAGTATGCAATTTAAATTTTAAGGAATCAAATTCGATAAAAAAAAACATGTTCAAAATACCAAATTCATTGTGCTACTAAAATGACTAAGAACATAAAAAAATATAGCTCTAAATTTATGATTTAAACCAAAATCTTTATTTATACCCTTGTAGGGTATTATAGTTTCAGTCAGAAGTTTTCAACGCAGTAAAGGAGACATCTCCGACCCTATGAAGTATATATATTCTTGATCAGCATCAACAACCGAGTCAATCTAGCCATGTCCGTCTGTCCGTCTGTGCGTCTGTCTGTCCGTTTCTACCCAAACTAGTCCTTCAGTTTTCAAGCTATCTGAATGAAACTTTGCAGTTAGTCTTCTATATACGCTTACTTGTACATATGTCGGAAAGAGCCGGATCGGACAACTATATCATATTGCTGCCATAGGAGCAATCGGAAAATTTTTCGAAAAAAAATTATAAGTTTGTCAGTTTTCAAAATATTTTCACCAAAATTGATATTTGGCCATTTATTATAATAATTTCGGTTTTCATTTTATCAAAATCGGATGGCTTGGGATATAGCCATCCGATTTTGATAAAATGAAAACCGAAATTATTATAATAAATGGCCAAATATCAATTTTGGTGAAAATATTTTGAAAACTGACATAGGAAAAATCAGGGAAATAATAGAAAAAATTCTCAAAATATTTTCATCAAATTTGAGATTCGGCGAGCCGAAGTTAGCTTCCTTTCTTGTTTTTCTTATAATTATTTATTTTAGCATTTTATTTTCCGTGCATTTTAATATTATTGACTACGCATTAAACAAAATTTCGATACAACTAGACCAAACCCACCCAGCCACCCACTGTCACTCCCCAGCAGACCCTACCAAAAAGACACAACAAACAAAAAAAGGAGGCAAAAACAAAATTAATTAATTTATGTGCCAGCCGGAATTTTCCATGGCAATACTACACACACACACACACAGCAGCAGCGACAACAATCTATTGATACAATTTTTCCAATTTCAACGCTTGTTGTTGGTTTACTTGCTGTTGACAACAAGAGGAGCATGAGCAACAGCAACAACAACAGCATGGGACTCATTACAAAAACATAATAACAAAATAAATATTGAAAGAAATGGCATAAAATTATAAAAGCCTTGTCCACCACAAGGAAAAGTGCCAGCAACAGACCGAAGTGAAAGTGGAGAGGCCTCCCCAATCCCGTGGAAAACTCGGGGAAAACTCCGCCCCCAAAGCGCCAATAAATTTTATGCACTATCACACGCACACACATAAGCCGCTTAAGGGAAAAGCCAAAGTGGGTGTTGTGTGTGTGTGTGGTCAGACTTTGAAAGTGTATCAGTGGGGGAGTTTGCATTATTCACGTAAAAAAGGAGGAGCGCAAAAAAGGAAATAATAATAATAAAGAACCCTAACCAATGACATTTATACTTTTATCTCAGAGTTTTCGGTCAGCAGAAACTTCGAAGCAGCAGGAAATACATCAATAACTGCAGGGCCAGAGATAAGATAAGTTTCCTTTAAATCTCCTAAAGCCAGACTATGTGTGTTGGATACCAGATAATATTGTATCCTAAATACTTGAATTGTGATAATAATAATAAGGGAATTATGACATCAATTAAGATATTTAATATATGGCAAAGAAATATAAGTTAAATAATAACCAATTACAAAAGAATTGACTGTAAAAGTCCAGCTTTGCTTATAAAATATTTAGGCATGAATAGAGTTATGATTAAAAGTTAAAAACGATTTAGATTTAGATTTAGAAATATTTTGTTACTAGAATTAGACTTTATTTCACTACCACAACGTTTTCCGTATCTTCCCTTGATAAAGGATATATAAAACCTTAATTTACCATTGTGCTCACTCATTTTTTAAATATTTATCTAAATACAATTGATGCTTAAATACTCAAGAGCAACAGTAGGCCCTCAGGCAATGGCCAGCATGTAAAGATATTGAGCCTAACCAGGCGGCGCGTGTCTTGATTTAAAAACCATATATTTTCAACCCAAACTCACACGCAATTCAGCTACAAAAAGAGTCAGTTTTAACACGAAAAAACCCCGGGAGTTTCCTTATCTTTAACACCCCAGAAAAATATATAAAAAACCCCGGCTGCGGACCCTAAGCCGAGGGCAAATACAGACGCGTGCGCCAATAATATCAGAATCGAATAAGTAAACAAGATCCATAAAAAAGTGTAAGATACTACCGGCCTGTATCGGATACGTGTGTAGTTTGTGTTTGAGTTTGAGTTTGCAGCACGGGTGGGTTGGGTTTTAAAAACCATTTGGAAGGAGACCCTCCAAATTCTGGAATCGTGGCAGCTGCTCTCTGAAATGTGAAATGTGAAATCCACACGCGTGCGAAGCGTGTGTGTGCCCCCAAAAACGTTGTCAAAGGAATCGACATAAATTTCATTAGAGTTTACAGCTCCGTGGCATTGTTGCACATGGAAAAGGGTTGGACATTTGTCCGAAATATCTCCCATATCTTCCATATCTTTCCCGATGAAAATGTGTAAAATTTAGCCCAAAACTAAAGGGGGTCACCAAATTACTTTTGAGCGCAAATGAAGCGAACGAAAGTGCAATGTGAAATTCGTACATTGACACTGGAAAGGGTTTAGGGTTAGGGGCTATAGGGTAAGCACAGGGGTAAGTGCCGCCGCCCTGAACCCTTGCCCATTGTAAAATTGCAATTTTCTATGGATAATGCGAATTTTGCAACAAAAAATTTCTTGACATTTTCCGCATAAAAATTCTCGGCGGGTTCGGAGGTTAGGGTGCAAAAAAGGGTCACCCAAATGCTGCCGCTCTTTGTGTAAATAAAGGATCAGCGCGAATGCAACCAACTGTCACACGTCCCTGTGAAATTAATAAATTAGATTTTCTCCTTTTTACTTTTTTCGCGCAAAAAATCTTGCCAATTTTTGAACCCAAAAATAAGGGAGGAGGTGGAGGTAAATTTAATTTTTTTCGGGTGCACGAAGGGGTTGTGCGACACATTAACTGAGCCCATTAATAAGCGTAGCCAACCCCGGCTGACACGTGGGTCAATGTCGCCGACCCGAGTCCAGGCAAGGACGACAGGCGGCGCGAAAATGGGTGAAAAAACAACAATAAAGGAACCAAAAAAAAAAAAAAAACAGCACCCAAATATAGTAGAAACTACGGAAGCCCGTTCAAATGCTCACTCGATTTGAAATTGGGATTTTTCAATAAATTGTCACAAAACCTTGGCAATTCCTTCTTTGTTCGCCAGGCAATAATCCTCTTAACTGCAGCGACTGTCGCAAAATTGTGACAAAGGCGCAGGAAAATTGAAATTGTCGGAAATAGGGGTACCAGTAGCCAGTAGCTACTATAGCTATAGTAGTAGTGCCCTCTTTTCCCAGGGACTCTTGTTAAATAAATGAGATTTAAGGCAAGACAAAGGAAAAGAAAGCCTCCTTGGATAAGCCGCTAACTAGGAAGGACCATATGAGTGATTACTTAAGCAACGAAACTGAATGACAACATTGCATTATTGAAGGAATTTATTATACACAATTATTGTACGTTATATCAGACGCAGAATTTTTAAGGCAATTTAATATTAAAATCTTAAAAAGATTATGTCAAAAAATTTTTTCAGATTACTACAACTATAAAGTTTCTGAAAATCAACCATGATATAACAAAATCATTGTTTTGAAGACGATACTGTTAAGGATATCTTCCAGTCTCTCTTGTGTCCTAACATAAGAGGACCTTACAATAGTTCTCACCTTATAAGGATATTGAAAGTCATCCCCTAAGATATGCAACTTAGATCTGATCTGCAACTTAGTCTCTCGATTTTTGTAATTCACAACTGGTTCTGACTCGACAAGCATGAAGTCCCAAGCCTTGACTGATTGAAGTTATCGCTTCTCGGCCTTATGGCTAAGATCAAAGTGTAGTATCTGTTCTTATCAGCTTAACATCTGATAGTTCCTCCATTGGAGGACAACAAATGTTAAACTGATTTTTGGAATTTGACGGAGTGTTAGGGGCTTGCTCCACCTCTGTCGCGGGTTGGCCCGGTATTGCAGTACCGCCGGGATTTCGGCCCAATTCAATAATAAATTCGACACAAAATTGTATTAAGTTAATAGGGTTTACTAAGTATTGCTTACGATTGTGAAAATAGTAAGAATGAAAACTACTTTCGAGTCTGTTCGGCTTGGAAAAAATTACTTAGTACACAAAGTTTGTGTTTAAATTAAAATAATAGAACTCCCAAAACTTGAAACTAGAAATAACATCAACGTTAAAATAATATACAAAATTTTAATTCAGGGAAAAATTAACGTTTGTAAACAAAACAAAATGTTCTTTTCTTATGGATATATTTTATTTATAAATAGAAATTCCGAAACATTGACAATTTTCTTTATTGGTTTTTAAAACTTGCAACACATCATTCATTCATATCAAAAAGTATACTAAACAAGAAAGGAAGCTAACTTCGGCTCACCGAAGTTTATATACCCTTGCAGATTGCAGTGGATCTACAAAATTAAAATCAATATCTGAAATAATAATAAGAGGCTAAATCCCAAATTTGATTTAAATATTTTGAGAAATAGCGAAACTATGAATTTTTTATTATTACTCTGATTGTTCCTATGGCAGCTATAGGATATAGTCGTCTGATTTTCATGAAATTCAAACTAAGATTCTCAAATAATATTAAGTGGCCAAATCTCAAATTTGATGAAAATATCTTGAGAAACAGCGAGTTAGGATTTTTTCTATTACTTCCCTGATTGTTCCTATGGCAGCTATAGGATATAGTCGGACGATTTTCATAAAATTAAAACTAAAATTCTGGAAAATTATTAAGTGGCCAAATCTCAAATTTGATGAAAATATGTTAAGAAGCTGCGGAGTTATGATTTTTTTTTTATTTTTTTCCTGATTGTTCCTATGACCGCTATTGGATATAGTCGTCCGATTTTCATGCAATTAAAACCGAAACTCTAGAATAATAATTAATGGTTAAATATCAAATTTGGTGGAATTGTATTATAAACTGACAAAGTTATAATTTTTTTTCGAAAATTTTACCGATCGTTCCTATGGCAGCTATATGATATAGTCGTCCGATCCGGCCCGTTCCGACATATAGAGTAGACATATAGAGTATATAGAAGACTAACTGCAAAGTTTCATTCAGATAGCTTTAAAACTGAGGGACTAGTTTGCGTAGAAACGGACAGACAGACAGACAGACGGACAGACGGACAGACGGACATGGCTAGATCGACTTGGCTGTTGATGCTGATCAAGAATATATATACTTTATAAGGTCGGAGATGTCTCCTTCACTGCGTTGCAAACTTCTGACTGAAACTATAATACCCTGCAAGGGTATAAAAATATATATATCGACGCTCATAAAAAAACCGATTAATCAGATATATGGCAGCTACAGGATATAGTGGACCGATCCTTATTCAATTTGGTAGGTCGGAGCAATCAGCCGGTCTTTACGCGAAATTATTTGAAAATAGAAGTTTAAACTTTCTATTTTCAAAAACGCGAAAGTTG
>VNJQ01006751.1:0-15011 GCA_008042515.1 Drosophila truncata | reverse complement strand
GTTTTTTGAGACGGCGTAATGATCATACGCGTTCACCAGAACAACATGATCACCGATCCCTGAGGGATCAGTGATCAGTGATCATGTTGTTCTGGTGAACGCAACCGTTGTCTCTTTCAAGGTTGTAATGAAAGCACAGTATCCAAACACGAAAACACCGTTCTTAAGCCGATTTATGCGATTTCCTTGTACATGTGTTCTAGATTGCTGTTATATTATCACATTTGGGAGCTGTCCAGCGAAGGCTGCGTCGCTAGAATGCATGCCATTTGCTTGGGGACACTTATTTTTCAAAACAAAGCATTAAATGTTAGACATGCCCTAAGTTTTAAATTAAGCGGGTTTCAAGAAAGTATGCAAGCATCATTTGCCCTCGAAAAATGTTGACGAACAAGTGAATACAGCGGTCACACTTAAAAATGTTAAACATTTTGTTCCGCTGCGAAACGTTTTCTTGTCTGGATACTGTGCTGAAGTCTCTAATTAATGAAAACTAGGGTTGTCGAATATTTAAAAAATATCGTATTGATGATATTTTTTAAGCACAGTATCCAGACACGAAAACACCGTTCTTAAGCCGTGATAGAGAACGAGAAACAAATAGTTGAGAACAGCTGTTCGTGAGCGGCCGTTTTAAAGGTCGGTATCCAGACACGAAAACAAATATACTAATAAAGTGTGTGGCGTTAGGAGATATCGTTTGGTATTTCCAGACGGGGTGCAAAAAAGAATAAAAAATTTAATAAAACAGGCTGTTCTCAACCCTATGCCTCTCGCTCTGTCTCTTGCAGATCCTTTACATATTTTAAATTATGGATCGATTAATGAACAAAAATGCGTGGTAACGTCGAATTTAGTTTATAAGAGTAAATACAGTTTATATAATTAAATTAAGGCAGAGGCAAATACAACATTTTTGGATTTGGGTAATTATATAAATTTGCGAAGAGGAGGGGAGGACCTGAGAAGGAATAATAAAAATAAAAGTAATAAATAATTAAGCCTGAGCTTGCTCTTTCCTGAACCGAACACCGATTCATTCTTGCTAATTAACACCCACATTCAATTATGCGATTTCCTTGTACAGGTGTTCTAGATTGCTGTTATATTATCACATTTGGGAGCTGCGTTGCTAGAATGCATGCCATTTGCTTGGGGTACACGTTTAGGGCTGGATGTATTGTTAATGATAGCCTCTCTTAATCCAACTACGGCTAACAAGCTTGTTTTTGCCAGCAAAAACCAATGGATTTCATAAATTTAATTTTTTATTTTGTTTTGAAATTACTTAATTATTATTACTTATTTTTTCGTTTTTTACTTTTTTTCGTTTTTTAAGTTCTTATAAAATGTACTTTAGTTTACTTTACATAATTTATAAGATATTTGGTCTCAGTGAAATACCATTACTTTTTTTCTCGCTTCTTACTTATGTTTATTAGTTCATACAAAATCTAGTTTAGGTTACTTTTCATAATTTTTAAGATCTCAGTGAAATAGAAATACAAATTTTTTTCACCATTTAAATCGATTAAATCAATGTTTCTGTCTAAAAGATCGAAAAGAATCGATGCACTGAGAATCGATTTTTCCCCAGCTCTACTTGTCTGTGCCGCTTGTTATATTTGTATAATTAGATTTCCAATTCCAATCAAGCAATCAACGTTTTGAATTCTGAGTGACCACGGAAAAAATATCAAAAAAAATATCGTGATTTCAATATTTAGCAAAAAAAAATATCACGATATGAATATATCAATTTGAGAAAAATATCGATATATTGATATTTTCATATACATTCAACAACCCTATCTACTTAGCTATCAGCTGTTTAAGCCCACAGCTCACGTTGAGTCACGGACGAGCATTTTGTTCTGACGACGCGCCGCAGAAATTGCTTGATGGAGAAAAACGTGTTTAGTGCAAATTAAAGTTATATATTTATCCGACAAAAGACTACTTGTCGCCTACCGACCGCCCTGTGATGTGTATATAGCCGGCAAGCAGTCAGCCCCAAGTTAGTTCGTTTTTCAGCGCGAGCGAAATGCAAAAACGATGAACTATAAAAGTTCTCGATGCGGTGAAGTAGACATTTCTTGGCTTTCGTTTGCCATAATTTGATAACAATACGCGGCGGCCAGGCAGAGTTTTATTTTAATTTTATTTTATTGAAAGAGCGTCGGTGTCAGTGGCGTTGATGTCGCACATTTTAATCAGAATAACCCCTATATGTGAGAGTGTGTGTGAGCGCTGAAGATGCGCGAAAAGTCAATTAATTGCAACAACAAGTCCGACGCGACAGCAAAGACAACCAAAAGCACACGGCGCAAATAACGTTGGGGCCAAAGGTGCGAATGAAGCGGAAGAAAAAGAAAAATCAATAGAAATTAGGAATCCGAATCGGAATAGTAATGCACATCGCCGGGGATTGAGAAAGCGCGTAGGAAAATGTATCGATACAGTGGGGCTCCCAGCGACAGATCACAGCCCAACCGCAAAGTGAAGCCACCAGCACCGGGCGCCAGCGAATCGACGCTATTAATAAATACAAATAATACCGCACTCCGGGCGGCAGTGGCGTCGCCTACGCAGGTGATGCGTTGCAAATGCGAAGTTGCGTAATTTTCCACTAGCAAAACTAACTTGTATTTCGCGCTAGAACAAAGTTCGTGGTCTGAGTGTCGATCTCCGTTTACGTCTCTGTCGTTGTCGTTCTTGGTCTACTCCCCAGGCCGGCCGTGTAAGTATTTACGTGTGGCCAGCCTCCTCCGTGTGCTGAGTCGGGTGTGTGTGTTTATTTTGGTGTAAACACTGCGGACATCATGGCCGCCGCAACAGATGGCTCCTCCAGGGCGGCCGCGGCAGCTGCATCTACTTCACCACGCACGGCAGCAACAGCATCTAACGGAAGCGGTCTGACCGTCAAGCCGCCCAGCCCCGCCTCGTCGGTGGCTGCCTCAGGTGCTGGTACTGCATCGTCCTCGCCGACTGGACTACCTGCATCCGTATCGCACTTCTACTACAAGCACGGCCTCTTCCTGTCCAGCTACCCGACTTGCGCATCCAGTATTGCGTTCATGGCGATTTTGCTCTCGTGGTTAGTGCCAATTGGGAAATCTGTATTTTAATTAATTATATTCTCCAGATGCAATACCTTTTTATCACTTTGATAGGGGGATTTAGTGACTTGCCAGTTAAATTTAGAAATCGAATTTATATTCCCTTTCAGGGTACAATAATTTAAATCAGAAGTTTGCATTGCCATAGAAGGGAAAAATGAGTTCCAATCAACATCGACATTAGGTAGATCTACCAACGTGTTTTTTCCTTCAGATCTCTTTTTAAATCAACTAGAAAACTTGTTCACTCATCAGTTTAACAGCTATCGTGATGAAACATTCATAATAGTCTGTTTATATTCCAATTAGTTGAAGCCATACTTTATCTCAGCTGCCAACGAGACGGTCAGAAAATTATTATAAATAAATTTTTTATTTGTCAACACATTTTTGTATTCTCCGAGATATTGCAATATATACATATATAAATTTTTTTCTTTAACGCGGTGAATTATTTATTGCTGATAATAAACATGCTATTTCTATTATTAATAATAATATTATAAATATAATAAAAGCGCTAGAAATACTGATTTACTCCGTAAAATTGAAATCAATTGGTGAATCTAGCACATGGAAGAACTATGTATCTGGTAGTTGGTCCAATTGGCCACTAAAAGACTTCCTGGATGATTACCAATAAAATTAAGATTTTTATAACGAAGACTTCAGCAACGATTGTAATAGGAAGTCAACTATTGAGTAGTATTGAATTGGTTAACAGTGGTTTTGCGGAAGTTCCCAATTTAATTACAAGTTTGCAATCCTATTAAAAATCTCGGAGGTGAACTTAAAAAGAGGTAATACGGACTTTTTGTCAAAATTAAAGTATACATTTGGATAGTGTAAAAAAAACCATGTTACAACGTTTTGGCACGTGTCGCAAGTTCTTATCCTCAAAGCTAAGACCAATGATAAAAGTCCTAGAAAATAATGCTGCTTATGTCGGAAATTAACTACATAATAAGTAACTTTATCAGACTCTAGAATAATACTTAAGAAATATTGACTTCATTTAAGTATTTACCTTCGCACATATATTATTGTATCCGGATAAAATCTACGCCATTTGGGAAATATTTGATTAATTTTATAGATAAAAGGTGTTTTGAATATGTGTTTATTTTTTGAACAGATTATGATTATAAGGAATAAGGGTATTCTTACTAAGGGTATTACAGTTAGTTATTAACTAGAATGACATTTATCTGATAAGCATCACTAGCCGAGTAGATTTAGCTGTCTTGCATTTCATATTAGGATTAAATACAAACAAATGCATTTAAAGAGTTCACTTCGGACTAATGGCAAATTCACTGACCGTCGTGCGCTCCAAACACTTTCCGCTGGTAAACTGTGATGAATATGTACGCTCTATAATTCCCGCCGAGGATATAATAAATGTTCCAAACCATTTCGGGTCAATCAATACATTTCATTTGAGACTAGACTACAAAAAAAAAAAAACGTTTCGTGAGGAGTGATTGGGCTGATCAGCCAAACGTGACAGAGTGATGTGTTCCCATAAACATTGATCAAACTTGTTTGGTGTTTTGATCATCGATAACGTCGTTTTACGCTTACGCGACTATTTATATAGTATACATATGTATATACAAGATAGGCAAATTAGGGGCTACGTGTTTTAACAATTAACTTGCTATGAAGCAGAGATTCTACTCTTAGATTGACTGCATTTGCACTCTAATAATGCCGGTGATTATAAGTTATAAAATTTCAGATTCGCACATAATCCCTAACAATACGTCAATGCTAGAAAACAGTTTACTTTGGTGATTTAAACTTGGAAAGTATGTAGTAATTTTAAATCTACATTTGTGGTGGGAGAGTTTAAAACAAAATCTATAGTTGGGGCGTAGACATTAGACTTTGATTTTTGATTTTGAGTAAACAAGTCTAGACTAAAAGGACATACATACATAACTTGAAATATTCCATGTGTTTCATATCAGAATCAAATATTTTTCCATATGCTCACGCACCATAGCTATGGTTAGGGTCGCTATAGTATTCAAATGCAATGTCCCAATAAGGTGAATTTGCTTATTTGATTGATAACAAACCATATAACTGAGATAGACTTCACCGGTTACTCATCGCAATCAGCTAGTTGGCAACCGGTGGCTGTCCGCGGAATTAACAGAGCCGATGCTTGCCTTATCGAGAGAGCGTTGTACATTTTGGTAGCAGCGTCGTAGTTTTTTGTCCCACTTATCAGGACTCTTATCGCTCCAAAGCGGCATAATCAGCGCTCGCGGTTTGTTGTCTTGGACGCTGGCAAACTCTCGATGGCCCGCTGACCTTGAATACTTAAGACGCGAGTTGTTGATAGGTGATGGATCCCCAAAAACATACTCACTGGCCGCTAAGCCACGCGTTAGATGACGAACGACTGTGAGAAAACACGCGCCAGTCTTAAAATAGCAAATCAAGCCAATTAGTAGTCGAGCACTTCCAGTAACGAACCCTCTCTCCGCTCTCGCTCCCACTCTCCCTGTTTAGCTATCCGTTAATCAACATACCGCTGCCTGGGACAATACCCACCAAGATTGTGCTCCCCTATGATGCCGGGCCTCAGCCGGCATACTACAACCACAGTAGCTCCACCGTTGCTCCGCTGCCTTTTCCGCCAGCCACCGGCGACCCCAAGTCTCCGATCGCTGAACCCGAGCACCTTTTCAATGCCAGTGCCACAGACCGCATACCGCCTCCAGTGTTACCCTGGGCGCAGAGCAACCCTGCCTTCTACGTCCAACAGATAACTCTGCGAGCAAGCGTTCTGCCCTGGACTGAGGGGATGCAACTGATGGATGCGTTTCGTGCGCCGCTCTACGAAGTTTTTAAATTGCTTGAAATCGTGAGAAATCACCAAAGCAGTGAGAAGTGAGTAGTATCAGAAAACTGACTGCCGTCACGAGGATATTAATTGACTCTATTTCGTTTTATATCCCTCCCAGCCAGCGCACCCTTGAACATAACTGTTTGCATGTGGAGAACGTGAAGCGCGGGGCCCACGGGCAATTGGGACAGATCTTCCCAGAGTACGGATGCCTGCTGCTCTCGCCGGCCAACCTGTGGACACAAAATGCCCAGAACTTCACCAGGGACACGAATATTCTGAACACGATATTCCAGTATCATGTAAGTTTTACCCTTCACATCGACTAAAATACTTCAGAGCGCCAAAATTTATCTATGGAAATAATTCTGGTCTGTTTTAAGGGAACATATAGTTGCTGTCTAGAGCTAGGCTGACTCGCTACGTCATTGATTGCGGTTGGCAACTTACCTTAGGTTAAGCGTAATGTGTTATGCACACTCTAGACTCTAGACTGTAGACAAACTAGACCTTTGCTTTTCAAAATGCATGAATTTGAATCTGAGTGCTACCGAGTTGTCTAAGCCGATTAGTTTCAAGCTAATGAAATGCACACAAAACACATTGCTTAATAGCTGTCTCTCCGCTTTGAAAATTGGCGAATCGTCTAAACGCATAGAAGATACGTTGTATATACTTGCATATGTATCTCTACGATCGTAGGAGTGATTCACACTTGACACGATTTGCCGCGACGAAACCTTTGACGGCAAATTTTATTTGTTTAAACACAAAATAACCAAATTAATAATAAAAATAACCCTTCACCTTGCTTTAATCTTCTTCGGTTTCATAATAAGCTTGTTGAACATTTTAGAAACCCGTCATATAAAAAGATTTCACGGATCTGATTATAATGTAAGGTTTCAAGTAAATTGGCCACTGACGAATCGGGGAAAAAATACTTCCAACTGAGATAAGGCAAAATCAGCAAGTGAATTTTCGCTTTTAAGTTTACAGTGTGGTTTTATACGGAAAATATTAAGGGGTTAGCTGATAAGTGACTAGGAAATTAACTGGAAAATCAGATAATTTATTTAATGGGCCATCACAAAATAAAGTATATAAATATTTTCTGACGCACTGAATTAAAATAAAAGTTCCGTCACGTTATAAGGTATCACATACGGCTATTTGGTTTTCTCTACCTGATACTTATAAACTAAAGTTATATTGTTAGTTAAAGTTGACCGATAACACTGCATTTGGGGCTCTGAGTATGTATACCTAATGTTTTTGGGTAGGTATTAAACCCAACCAGATCAGTATTTTGTCATAGCCTTAAAAAAGTATCTTTACCCCAATTAGAATATATATTTTTATTCAGATAAACCATTATTTATTTTATGTTATTTATTGTTGATGCAGGAAAAATGCATATTGGCAAATACCTAGACATTTGTTATCGGTGAATTTTTATAGAATGCAAAAAAAAGTATGGCATTACATATTTTGTTATTATAAGGGTTATGGTTAGTAGCACCTCTGAGAAGGGACACGGTCTATTTACTCAATGGATTTGCCTGGTATCCCACAGTCAAACACTTTTCTTGGGTATCTTTCTTTCATTATTCTTACGGAAACTATAGAGCTAGTTCACAATATAAAGGCTAAAGTAGGTTTTTTTATTTCTGTGGCTTATTGCGCTAGACCAAATTCTAAAGTGAATTCGATTTTGGTGCAAGAATATAAGAATATCATTTTAAGGTTTAGAGTACAATTATTCGAAAATCATTTTTATACCCTTGCAGGGTGTTATAATTTCAGTCAGAAGTTTGCAACGCAGTGAAGGAGACATCCCCGACCCTATAAAGTATATATATTCTTGATCAGCATCAACAGCCGAGTCGATCAAGCCATGTCCGTCTGTCCGTTTCTACGCAAACTAGTCCCCCAGTTTTAAAGCTATCTGATTAAAACTTTGCAGTTAGTCTTCTCCATACTCTCACTCCTACATATGTCGGAACGGGCCGGTTCGGAAACTATATCATATATCTGCCATAGGAACGATCGGTAAATTTTTCGAGAAAAAATTATAACTTTGTCAGTTTTTGATATATTTTTTTAACAATTTTGATATTAGGCCATTAATCATTATTCCAGAATTTCGGTTATAATTTCATGAAAATCGGACGACTAAATCCTATACCTGCCATAGGAAATATCAGGAAAATAATAAAATAAAATCATAACTTCGCTGTTTCTCAACATATTTTCATCAACCTTGAGATTTGGTCACTTAATATTATTCCAGAATTTCGATTTAAATTTCATGAAAATCGGACAACTATAACATATAGCTGGCATAGCAACAATCAGAGAAATAATAGAACAAATCATAACTTAGCTGTTTCCCAACATATTTTCATAAAATTTTAGATTCGGCCATTCAATGTTCTCTTAGAATTTCGTTTTTAATTTTAAAGTTCAATTGCAATCTGCAAGGGTATATAAACTTCGGCGAGCCGAAGTAAGCTTCCTTTCTTGTTATATCTCAAATCCCGCTAATAAATTTAAAGTTCTACTACAAATATTTAATTATTTCATACAAACCTTATCTTTCAACTAGAACCTTCAAAAGTCGAAAATTTCCGCTGCGGAAATGCTTTTTGGCCTACCCATGCAGGATACGGGATTTAAGCGCTACCCATTGCGGGCTCGCTCGCGGATCATACAGTATGCCCTGACGCTGGTCCTTAAGCACAACGATGTGGAATATTTGGAAACTCTGAAGGACAAGTTACTCCGTCACTACCCCCCCCTGCCCGAATCATCTGCGTATGCGGAGGAGCCATCTACAATAACCTACATTTTCTACCCGGGCGAATACAGAATATGGGAGTTGGTACCGTACACAGTTGCGTTTATGTTGGTTTTCGCATACGTTTACTTCTCAGTACGCAAGATAGACGTGTTTCGCTCCCGCTTTCTGCTAGCTCTGTGTAGTGTTTTTACTACAGCCGGCAGCCTGGCCATGTCCTTAGGACTATGCTTTTTCTTCGGCCTGACGATATCTTTGCAGTCAAAAGACATATTCCCGTACTTGGTCATACTAGTGGGATTGGAGAACAGCTTGGTAATCACGAAGAGTGTTGTGTCCATGGACGAGACGTTCGATGTGAAGATCCGCGTGGCACAGGCTTTAAGCAAGGAGGGATGGCACATTTCAAAAACACTGCTAACGGAGATAACCATTTTAACTATTGGCCTCGCCACGTTCGTGCCCGTCATCCAGGAGTTCTGTATATTTGCAATAGTTGGCCTGCTCTCAGATTTTATGCTGCAGATGCTCCTATTCTCGACCATCCTGGCCATGAACATAAAACGGGCCGAATATACAACGGAAGCAAAGCATCTCCCAAAGATGATGTTAAGTTGTACCCAGGGAACTTCTGGGCGACAGGACTTTCGCTTTTTTGGGGCTGCCGCAGCAATGCCATCAACCTTTGTTCCGGGAACCTTCCAACGCTCCCAGTCGCATCCGAAGCTATGCTTTGCTGATGCCTCTGGTGTCGGTGAACGGTCAAATCTAGTCAACCCTGGACACTCCACGGTGGAACAGCGTATTCCAAAGCGTATAAAGATTGTAAACTTTTGGGCTCGTACACGCTTCTTTCAGCGCGCCTTTATGATCTGGATGATTGTGTGGATCTGCTCCATAGTATACAATTCAGGGTGCCTAGAGCAATTGTTCAGCATGCAAAGCAATGGGACAATGACAGCCACAATGGAGCTGCAGCGGCGCCTTCAGGCGGGACGAGGAGCTGTCAGCAGCTTTTTTGAGGGTTGGCAGACGGCAGACGGGCAGCGAACACCAACCACGGGTGCCACACCTAGTAGCAGCGCCTACTCCACACCAAATGATGCACCTCCTGCCATCAAGAAGGATGTGAACGAGACGGGCGAAGAACTGCTACGTCTGCGCTACCCCAACTTTGACCTCAACTATTTCCTTTCGAACTTTCACTGGTCCACAATAATGAAGCAGTATAACGTGTCCCTGAGTGGCCAGTACGTTACCCTGCTGCCCAGCATTCGCCTAAGCCACGCTCTTACGCCAGAGCTGGCTGCACTATTGCGAAATCCGCAGGAACAACTGCAGCAAAACTTTCAATGGAAGGCTTTGGCTGCTGCCCTTGATCCGTTGGACTTCAACGACGATGATGTGCATCGGGAGTCACCTATGGTTATGCCGGGCGGAATGCCGTTGGTACCGAAGAGTCCAATGGAAATATTCTTTGCTATTCTGTTGTGCTGCATCAGCATCTTCGTTCTATGTTACACGATGGTCGTCTTTTACCGCTGTATCTGTACTCGAAACTATGCCGAGTGGCGATCCAGTTGGCACGAGTTCGAAGCACCGCACAAGCAGACGGAGCAAATTCTTGAGGGCGTGCCGACGCAAGTCGCCGGTCACAAGCACCGCATCGAGTGTCTGGTCTCTGACGGGGCTTATATCATTAGCTGCTGCCTCAAGGGTCAAATCCGCGTTTGGGATGCGCGCAGCGGGGAGCAGTTGGCAAGCATCGCCCGTTCCGACATGCAGATCTCGCAGCCACGGCCGGACGGGCAGACGTTAGTGCGCAAGCTTCCTGTTTCGCCGGTCTGGTGCCTAGACTACTTTGACAATCTCATAGCAGTCGGTTGCGCCAATGGGCGCGTAGAGCTGTGGGAATCACCGGCCGGCGTGCTGAAGTGTGCCTACCAGGAGGACGCCAAGCGCAACCAAGGCATCACTCACATTCACCTAAATGGAGACCGGGTGATTGTGGCGCGTCTGAATGGACGTCTGGACTTCTATCGTCTGGAAACGTACTATAAGGGCAAGCAGATCGACTGGGGATTCACTTCCGCCTATAGGCGCAGTAAGTCATACCTGGAAATGCAAGTTAAACTATTTCACAAATAAATTACCTTTTGTTTAGCTCACGTCCGAACTGGATCCACTGGTAGCCTGGGACTGATGCAGCGCTGCCAGCAGGATTTAGCGCCTAAGACGACCAAAGAAGAGATGAAAATCACGTTGGAGGGTATACGACTTGCACACCAGCAGCCCATTACATGCATGCAGGTTGCCAACGATATGGTCTTCACCGGCAGTCAGGATCACACACTTAAGGTAAATGGTCAAAGCAAACCCTTATAAGAATTTCTTCAATTCAACTTGCTTGCCTTTTAAAAGGTGTATTGCCTCAACAAGCCGGATGTGGAGTATACACTGCACGGACACTGCGGACCGGTTACCTGCTTGTTTGTTGACCGGTGGCAACCGGGCACCGGAGGTTCCGGTTCGCAGGACGGCCTGCTCTGCGTCTGGGATCTGTTTACGGGCGCCTGCATGTACAACATTCAGGCACATGATGGTGCTGTCAGCTGCCTTGCCTGCGCCCCGAGCTACGTCATTTCCCTGGGGACAGACGAGCGGATATGCGTGTGGGAGAGATTTCAAGGAAACCTGCTAACCACTATCAATATCTCCAATGCCTACTCGAGCCTACTGATGCTAACTCCTTCTCTGTTGGTGACCAGTAAAATGGGTATGTGCGTTTTGAACCTGACACATACTTTTTAGTAACTCTATCAATTTCGATACAACTACAGGTTCTCTCATCGTGTGGGATGTGCGCACAGGTCAGCCGGCTCGCGAGGTCAAACTGGACTTTGCCAATCGGCAGCTTTGCCCAAAAATCATGATGCTTGCTTGTGATTCCGTGATCTGCGACTATGGCAATGAGATTCGCGTTGTTCGCTTTCCCATAGTTGCCGACAAGTGCCACTGAAAAAGTGGGGACGGAGCATGTGATTATGTGTTGGTTTTCTGAATAGCCTCGAAACTAATACAATTTGAAATATGGTTCTCAAACCGATTTACGATTTAACCGTGGGGCTTGTTATTTAAGTTATTATGGAATATTCGTACACCAAGTGTGTTAACAACTTTGTTAGGTTAACGGATCTAAACTAAATGAATAAGTATATACATATATTAACTAAATAGTGTCTTAAAGCGCCTCAGCATAACACAATGACTAAATTTTAGATTAAATATTATATGTATATTTATTAAAATCCCCTACGCTTAATTTTCTATATGAAAAGTAAAACTTACCACAAATAAACTTTTGTAAAATGCATATTTTCTACCAAACTTTTTACTGATTGTCGCGTGGGCTATCGAAAGCGTTGCAAACTTCTGACTGAAATTATAATACCCTGCAAGGGTATAAAAAGCAAATGGAGATATTTGATTGGGAATAGACTCGATAAAAAGCTACATGAATCATTTTTAAAAGTAAAGGTATTGCATTAGAATATTTCGTACTAAGTACTAGTTTACTTAACAAAAAAAAGTTAAACTATATTTTAAAACAAAATATATTTTATAATATAGGAAACTGAGTTGACTTTTGGAAAAAAATATTATTTCTTGAGTATACGCATTGGTATAGTTAATATACATTTTTTTCTTTAAGTTGTCATATTTTTGAAAAGTCAGTAAAATATTTAGGGGTCTGGAAACAATTTTTTTTTTTAAATAGGTAGCAATAAAATAAAACTTGGTGTGCACTTTATTAAAAAATGTTTCACTATTCAGTAAAAAAAAATTTAACAATTTAGACAACATTTGCAGAAACGCCAAGCAATCAAACTTACAAGTTAGTGAATTTTTAGGGTGCGTCTTTTTTTTTGCCACTGGGTGTATGTTTATTTTTTTTAATATTTTCTTTATTTAAAAGTCGCCGCTCGAATTAGTTGCCAATAAATATACACACATATATATACACCTGTGTTAAACAGTAGTTTTTAAATAGCAAAGGCAAATAAAAATTAAAATTATACTGCGAATTAAAAAAAAAAATCAACCAAAGATCATTAAACATATCTTGCAAAACAAGTGTCCTAACTAGATCATAAAATAACAACAATAAACCAACAAAGTGCCCGCTCCCCTAAAAAGCAATCGTCGATAGGGTATGCAGGCACCATCCGCTCGCAGAACAACAATAACAGATTACTTGATTTCACAGCTTGTTTTAAGTGACACCGACTGCAATATGCCATGTTCCTATCTCAGTAGATGAATTTTTATTCATTAGATTACATACATATATGCAAAACATTTCACTGCTGCCGCTGCAGCGCGCTGATTTGAATTTGTAAACAAATATGAAATGTATGCTGAAAAAAAATATTCTTGATGGGTCGAATGAAATGAACGCACACATGCGCCCGTGTACGTGAATGCATGAGCACGCATACATATAAAGAAGAATTCAAGCTCAGAGGAACCTTCTTCAAGATGCGCCTGAACGAGCGAACTCTTGCAATCAGTGCACACTGCAGTGTGCGAGCATAAGGATGAGAGAGCGAAAAATCCGAGCGCAGACGATGCCACGGGGCCTGCCGCTAACAGCTCTGGGGCCTGTCGCTAAGTAATTTTTGTGTCCATTTTCATTGTATGAAATGAGTAGTCTATATGTTGTATGGTTAGTGGTTTTACTGTTAGTTTTCGAGCTTTTACCACTTTTTTTGGCCAAAATGAATAACTCCGTAAATTTAAAAGATATCAACTTGAAACTTTACCAATCGTCATTTTGTGCTTATAGGATGATATTGGATCAAAATTATCCGGATCAGAACACTATATCCTATAGCCCTCATAGGAACGAAAACAAAATTTTTGAGATAAATCCATAAAAATTTGGTTACATAAAGATTATGCTATTTTAACTATATTTTAAAAATTTTATTGAAATCGGATCAGGAATACCTATAGTTTTCTTACGAAAAAAAGGAATACAGTGCTGTTTTTGCCTCTAATTCAATTAAAAATTATTTATAAAATCTTTCTACCATTTAAAATTTTGGTTATACATTATATTTTATCTGAATTACAATATTTTATAGTTTTTAAAGGATATTTCCCAGTTTTCATGAGTTTAAAGACACTTTTAACGCATTTAAGATGCCATTTTCATACAAAATAAGGTAATACTTCATTGAAAATTTCAAGAAATGTAGTCAAAAGTGGCATTACAAACTATACGCAATCGAACAAGAATTAAATACTCTACAACAATAGGTCTCTAGGTGAAACTAGGTGACATTCACTACTTTTACCTTTTTAAATATTAGGTTTAAACAAAATTTTTTTTTTTAAGACGACACACTTTAAAATCAAACTACCCAGCATGCAAAGTTAGGAGCGCTCCGAATTATGTGTCTGGAAAGAGCCTTACTTCGGAGCGTTTTCGGAGTAAACACATATTTTAGAACGTTTTATGAGCGTTTTTTGAGTAAACACATATTTTAGAGCGATTTCGGACCGTTTTCTGAGCTTTAAAAATAAAGGCTCATAAAATGAACTTTTTTCTGAGCGTTTTCGGAGCTGTGGGAGGTAATAAAGAAAGTAAAAATCCTAAACGCATCTTTATGCTGAGCGATTTCGGAGCTTCAAGAAGTAAACACAAAGTAAAGATCATAATAGCATCTTTTTCCTGTGCGTTTTCGGAGCTATTAGTAAGTAAACGCAAAGGAAAGGGCTCGCTTAGAATAACGGAATACAGATTCTTGCGAAAGGGCAATGCTAAAAAATTTTCAGTTTGTGCATGACGAAACTTCAAGTCGGACGTGTCAAAGTGAAGTGAAAAAAGCAGTGAAATCAAAGTTTTGAAAAATATACATAAATACGCAATTAAATGTAAATATATTGACTAGTTATAAATAATAAAAATTAATGTTCGAAAATTAAGCGGAAATGAGCCTAAAAAATAAATAATGCTTTTAGGGCTAAGCGACGCCGCAGTGAGTTTTCGCCGTCAGCTTAAATAATTCGTGTGAATTGTGAGAACTGGTAAGACACACTAAAATCGCTCTTTATCTTGAAACTAAAACAGTCATTTTCTATTTTAATATTTTAATGGAGGCCGAAATGCTAAACTATAATATTTCTGACCCTTCAACATTTGTACGGACGATTCTCAGGAAGATAT
>VNJQ01006741.1:13152-28374 GCA_008042515.1 Drosophila truncata | reverse complement strand
CTGACCGGCCTACAGGATTTTATAGCCCGTTTATGATGAGAAAGGCTGGTCAAACTGGCCTTTTTCACCCATAAGGCGGCACTGCGAGCACAAGCTCGGCATAAAACAAACGCCCTTAAGGGATGAAGGATCCGACATGAGCGAAACCGTTGAAAGCGTTTCCGCGCTGATCATTCAAAAGCTCCTCGCTAACCCGAAGGTTCCGCGTGACATTGATGGTAACTGCAAGATCATGGAAGATCTTGCGTTTGATTCTTTGGCCGTCATGAACTTCGTTATGGAAGTTGAAGATAGCTTGGATGTTTCCATCCCGCTCGACAAACTTGCCGATATCCGGACGATTAATGACCTTGCCGCATGCATTGTCGCTCTGAAAAACAAAGGGTGAGCGTGGATGACATCACTATTTTCCAAATTTGAAGGTACGGCAGGCGCGCTGGGTTCTGTAGTCGCCGTAGGTGGCCGCAACCCTTTTGCTGTTGTTATTGAAAAACCTATATCTTCAACTGTTGGAATTATTGAAGGTCGGGAAACGCTTCTTTTCGGTACCAATAATTATTTAGGCCTGAGCCAATCCAAAAATGCCATTCGGGCCGCCCAACAAGCTGCTGCGGCTTGCGGCGTTGGCACCACGGGCTCGCGCATTGCAAATGGCACGCAGTCTCTCCACCGGCAGCTTGAAAAAGATATTGCCGCGTTTTTTGGCCGCCGTGATGCCATGGTTTTTTCTACGGGTTATCAGGCTAACTTAGGCATTATTTCCACGCTTGCAGGCAAAGACGACCATCTGTTTCTGGACGCTGATAGCCATGCCAGCATTTATGATGGTAGCCGCCTGAGTGCTGCAGAAGTTATTCGTTTCCGCCATAATGACCCGGATAATCTTTATAAACGCCTGAAACGCATGGATGGCACCCCCGGTGCCAAGCTGATTGTGGTTGAAGGCATTTATTCCATGACAGGCAATGTGGCCCCGATTGCAGAATTTGTAGCCGTTAAAAAAGAAACTGGTGCATATCTTCTGGTAGATGAAGCCCATTCCTTTGGTGTGTTGGGTGAAAACGGACGCGGTGCGGCTGAAGCCGACGGTGTGGAAGCTGATGTAGACTTTATTGTCGGCACATTTTCAAAAAGCCTCGGCACTGTTGGGGGTTACTGCGTATCCGATCATCCTGAGTTGGAATTTGTACGCCTGAATTGCCGCCCATATATGTTTACGGCATCCCTTCCACCAGAGGTTATTGCTGCAACAACGGCAGCCTTGAGCGATATGCAGGCTCATCCAGAACTGCGTAAACAGCTTATGGCCAATGCTCAGCAACTCCATGCTGGTTTTGTAGATATCGGGCTAAATGCGAGTAAACAGGCTACCCCTGTTATTGCAGTTACGCTGGAAACTGCTGAAGAAGCTATTCCCATGTGGAACAGGCTTCTGGAACTTGGTGTTTACGTCAACCTTAGCCTTCCCCCGGCAACGCCAGATTCACGCCCCTTGCTGCGTTGCTCCGTAATGGCCACTCATACGCCAGAGCAGATTGCTCAGGCCATTGCCATATTCCGGCAGGCTGCCGCAGAAGTTGGCGTAACACCAGCACCCACAGCAGCCTAAAACCCTTATTTGCGTTTAAACGCCCCTTGCCGCCACAACCGCCAAACAATTGGCGGCGCTGCCAGTAAGGGGTGTTTTTCTGCAAACGAAGAAAGCGGCACTTCTATCCCGCTATGGCGTTGAACTTTCCATACCGCGTAACGTGCCCCACCTGTAAATGTATAAGCTGCCTTAAGTAAGCGCAGAATATTTAAAGGCCGACCGCAAGACGCACGTAATGTCCATTTTTGAATGGCATGTTGCTTTTGTTCCTGTGGGATTTGCGGCGTTACAATCTGATCTTGAGACTTATACGGAATACCCAGCATTTGCCAACACGGCAGTAAAAGCTGCGCATAACGCTGCATATAAGCATCTACAATGCTTTGCCCACGGCCCGCTTTTTCAACCCGCAATTCAACACGATAAGTATTGCGGTACAAGGTATTCCAATAATCCAGAACGCCGCCTGAAGCCGGGCCAAGTTGTGCGGCCCACCATGCGGCAGTCAATACCGCCCGCATAACACAAGCGTGCAATGCTTCTTGGGCTTCGTTATCCCGCCACCATACCAACCGAACAGGCTGAGAAAAGCGCGCCCAAACAGTGGTATCCAATGTTTGGGTGCGCGTTAGGGAACGAAACTGCGCGAGAGACAAAATAGCAACTTTGGCCCTTAGCAGATGCTCCCCTACCCTGTATTCATGATATTCCACGTTAGGGGGCAAAGTGGCATTTGCCAGACAGGAAAGCCACGGTCTGGGCCAGTCCATCTGCTTTTCTACGATAATATAAAAATCCAGCAGGGTATCATCTTGAATTCCACCCCGTAGGCCAGACCCATAAAATAAGACCCCTAATGGTTGCGCTGTGCCCAAAAGATTACGCACAAATTCCGTCACCAAAGGGGATACAGGCGTATGCAGTTCTTGCTCTGTAAGGGTGAAAATTTCTTTCTGCCCCGGCCGAATACCCTTCATGAACTGCTTTTCCACCAGAATGCTTTAAACATGCACAAAAGAAACCACGGGACCCGCAGAAACAGTCAGTTTGCCATCTTCCCCAGGCGGCAAAACCTCACCATCCAGAATAAAGGATTGATCCGTACGCAACACCAATTCGGTTGCCGAACCACTATGATAAGCTGCATCTTGCCGTAACCATTGCGGCGCTTTCCCCCGCAACAAATTCCAGACTGCACGCCCTAAATGAGGGGGAAAAGCTGCAACATCCAGATAACTAATACCTCGGTCTGCTTCTGTCAGATTCTGCCAGAATGGCCAGATACCGTGGGGCAGCCGATGCAAAGCGGTGCATAAAAACAGAAAATGATTCTGCTCAGGCAATACCTCACCATCCCGCTCTACTGTAACTTTTGTGCCTTCCAGCCATCCTCGCCTATGCTTCGGGCTTAGCAACTGCCAAGCCGTTACAAACAATGTCGCCATAACCGCAGCATCATGCGAATAATTTTTCAGGATTTTGGGGTCATGCGCGATTTCAATCCCACGCCCAAAAGCACCCAAACCACCAAAAAAGCCTAGAGAAACCCCTTCTTTCTGCCCGTTACGCGTTACCACCAAAGGCTGCCTGCGCCGCACATCGGAAAGAAGGCGTCCGGATGCCAGACGGGCCTGCAAAATCTGTAATGCCTCAACCCCACGCTTACCAAAACCAACATCTGTGGCAATCAGGTTAGTATTGCCAGAGGGCAACACAACAATACTTGGCCACTGCTCTGGCGGGCAGGATGAGGTATAAAGTGCGCTCAGAACATTCCCAACTGTGCCGTCTCCCCCATCCACAACCAGACAGCTTATTTTTTGCTGTAAGAGGGCATAAACCTGCTGCCTTAATGCAGCATGCGTTCTAGGGGCGCAGAACAAAGGCCCCAACATTTTGCCCGCCAGCGCCAGATACTTGGGATCTGCCTTCAAATTCCGACGGCTACGAGGATTGTAAATCAGGGCAAAACGATCGGACATTCAGCACTCTTGCTATAAACAAACAAAAACGCCAGCGCCTTTTGCCCCGGCTACGGGCGATGGTATAAAGGCTGTTATGGCTCTTGTCACATGCCGTGGGGCCATACACCGTCACCGGAGATGTGTTTTTCTTGTCCTGCGTTCATATCGCCCATCTGTCTGACCCACATCTGCCACTTGTCGGCTTGCCTTCTTTTAAGGAAATCCGCTTCAAGCGCATCCTCAGTTTGTTGTCTTGGCAACTGCGGCGCAGGCACCTGCATAAATTACCGGCTTTGCAGTCAATCATGCGGGATATCGGCCACTTTCACCCAGATATGGTTGCCCTAACGGGGGATCTGACCAATCTGGGTTTGCTCAAAGAATTTCAGCACGCACGGCAGTGGCTTTTACAGCAAGATTTGCCCCCTACACTGCTTATTCCCGGCAATCATGATGCGCTGATAAAAGAGAATAGCGCTACCAAACAGGCTCTCTGGGCCGAATGGCTGCATAGTAGCACGCAGCCTGAACCGGCAGCCCCTTCATTGCTGGTAAAAAATCATATCGCCCTTATTGGGGTCAACACGGCCGTTCCCACCTTACCTTTTTTGGCATCTGGCAAAGCCGGGCAAACCCAGCTTGTGCTTTTGGCGGATCTGTTGCGCCGCGCCCGCGTTATGGGATTATGCCGGATTGTGTTACTCCATCACCCTCCGGCGCAAGGCATTGTCAGCCGCCGCAAAGGGCTGGATGATTTCCTAGCGTTTCAAGACGTATTGCGTGCAGAAGGTGCTGAACTTGTGCTTTACGGGCATTCTCATCGTGCGCAAATCACCACTCTTCCGGGCACAGATATTCTGACTGTCAGCAGCACCTCTGCGTCCCACATTGCGGATGAACCGGAAAAAAGTGCGGGGTGGAATGCTATTTCCGTGCACAAACAGCCCGATATCTGGCAAATCACCATTCAGCACCGCAGCTTAATGCCAGATGGAAGCTTGCAAGATAGCCAAATGAGGCGTGTGTGCAGTGCGCATCGCCTTTTGCCCGCAACCTCGCTATGACAACCCGCATGCTCAATGTGCCTTTCCTGCGCCGGATTGTAGCTTTGCTTCGCCCCGGCACATTAGACCGCTACCTGATTGCTCAGGTTATGCCGCCTTTTTTGGTGGCGCTGTCTGTTGTGATGATTGCCCTAATACTTGAACGCCTTTTGGTGCTGTTCAATCTGCTGGCAGCGGGCAACAACCATATTGGCATATTTATTGGTCTGCTGGCGGCCTTGCTGCCCCATTACCTTGGCTTGGCTATTCCGGCCGCACTTTGCGTAGCGGTGTTTACCGTGATCCGCCGCATGAGCCAGAATGAAGAAATTGATGCCATCAACAGCAGTGGCCTTTCACTACTGCGGATTACGCGCCCCTATATCCAACTGGGCGTTATCTTGGGTATTCTTTCCTTTCTGCTTTATGGCTTTATCCAGCCTCATGCACGGTATGATTTCCGTTCAACCTTTTACATTGCCAGCCACACAGGCTGGGCGCCACGTTTGCAGCCTCGCATGTTTGCCAGCCCTTCATCTCAACTGACCATTGTTGCGGATAAGGTCTCCCAAAGCGGCTCTGATCTGGAAAATGTTTTTATCCGCGATCTTTCTGAGCAGCAGGAACGCGATATTACGGCGCGCAACGGGCATATCCGCATCGGTTTGGATGGTGAAACTGTTGAGATTGATCTTACCCATGGCGTGATTGTTACGGATAAAGGGGATGGCGTACCCAGTCTGGTCACATTTGATCATTCTACGCGCTACCTTACACATGCCTCGCACGTCTCTCCTTTCCGCACGCGCGGCGAGGATGAACGAGAGCTGACATCCCCAGAACTGGTTGGCCGCCTCATTCGGCATGACCCTTCTATTTCCCGCCCTCATATGCGTTCTGAAGTGCATTTTCGTATGGCGCGCAGCCTTACTGTGCCTTTTATTCCCCTGTTAGCGGCCTCTCTGGCTCTTATGCGCAAGCGCCAACGCAATAATGCCGGTCTGCCTCTGGCCTTTATTATTATGGTTGGGTTTGACCACATCATCCAGTTTGGCCACAGCATGGTGGCTACAAAAAAGGCATCGCTCCTGCTGATCTGGGGGCCTTCGTTGGTCTTTATTGTAGGCTGTACGTTGCTGCTACTTTATAAATCAGGCACCTTTCAGGTGTTAAAAGTCTGGCGTTCCCGCTCATCTGCCCAAAAAGCCTTGCCATGAGCCAATCTTCAAGCATGCCCCGCCACGTTCTTCTCCGCTATCTTTCCATGGCGTTGCTTACGCGCGTGATTTTTTGTGGCGCCGTT
Source organism: Drosophila truncata (assembly GCA_008042515.1). NCBI lineage: Eukaryota > Metazoa > Arthropoda > Insecta > Diptera > Drosophilidae > Drosophila > Drosophila truncata. The sequence goes on along the minus strand of VNJQ01006741.1, from coordinate 22,473 downwards.
CTCGTCGGGCTTCTTGAAATTCTGGCCCTGCTTGAACAAACCACTCCCATTTTACAACGGCACTTAGGCGTACAGGGCATTCTCAGCTTTGCGGCCATGCGTGCACCATTTCTGCTGGCAGGCGCACTTCCATTAAGTGTGTTGATTGGCGCGCTGCTGATGCTCACCCAAATGACATTGGCCAGCGAAATTGCCATCCTGCGAGCTTGTGGCCTTTCTACTTTTGGCCTGTATAAATACCTTACCCCCGCCACTCTGGTAATCGGCTTTGCAGGCGTTGTGCTGGATGATCAGGTTACGCCCCGGTCTGAGCAGGCATTGGCCGCATGGTGGAACCGTACAGACCCACATCCAGAAAATGGGCACGCCTTCTGGTTTCATGATGGCAACCGTATTGCCCATATTGGCTATACATCGGATGGCGGCAATATGCTGGCCAAGGTGGATATCTATATCCGTGATACCAACGGACGGTTACAACAGATTCTCCACGCCAAATCTGCTGATTACACACATACGCGCGGCTGGCTGCTGCACAATGTTGATAGCATTACCGTGGAAGGCGAAAAAACCACGCGCCTGCCTTCTGTTCAGAACATGAGTTGGGACACAAGCCTGCACCCGTGGGAGTTTATCCGCCTGTCTGCCGAAAATCCGCCGCTTTCTTCCACCACCATTCTGGGCATGCTACAAGGGCGCCTACCATCCCATACCAGCCCCGGTTTTCTGGAAGCTGGGCTACTTGAACGCTTCTTGCGTCCGGCCTCCTTACTTGTTCTTTTATTGATTGCGCTGCCCACAATCTATATCCCTCCACGGACAGGAACGCGCAGTTGGGTACCAGTATGGTGCTTGGGCTGCGGGCTGTTGTTTATTATTGTGCAGGGTATGCTACGCGCAATGGGGAATGCGGGCTTGCTACCGCCAGCAATTGCTACCATACCCGCACTGATTATTTTCACACTGGGAGCCATTACTGTGCTCCTGAGGAATGAAACACGATGAGCGGAACGCTAAATAACTCGTCGCTTAAAACCGGACGCAGCTTTGATCTGGGGAAAATGAACCTCAGGCAGCTTTGGGTGGCATATCTTACCTACCCAACCATCCTGCTCTATTTTGCGCTGGTTATTGCTTCTGCTGCGCTGGCTGCGTATTTTTTTGCAGGTTGGTGGCCAACGCTGGTTTCTATGGTCGCCGTTGTTATTGTGTATCCAGTGGTATGGTACCTACTGCACCGCTACGTGCTACATGGGCGTATCCTGTATAAAATGAAGTGGACGGCCGCTCTGTGGAAGCGCATCCATTTTGACCATCATCAGGACCCGCATCTGCTAGATGTTCTGTTTGGCGCACCTGCTACAACACTGCCGACCATTGGGGCTGTCACCATTCCTATTGGTTACCTTATTGGCGGGATCGGCGCTGCAGCCACGGCATTTGGCACAGGCGTTGCCATTACCTGCATTTACGAATTCTTCCACTGCATCCAGCACCTTAACTACAAGCCACGCGCAAGTTGGATCCAGCGCATGAAAGCGCGCCATGTGCTGCACCATTTCCATGATGAGGATGGCAACTTCGGCATTACCAGCTTTGTGGTGGATCGGATGTTTGGCTCATATTATCTAGATGCCAAAGCCCGCCCCCGCAGCCCCACGGTTTTTAATCTGGGTTACGATGTTAAGGAAGCCCAACAGTATCCGTGGGTCATGGAGTTGACGGGCGCTCCCCCGCGTGATCGCCCCGATGGTGCACGCCCAGCGGAGAACAGGAAAGCGGCATGACCGCTTCCTCTCAAAGCGTTACAGCTTTTATTCTGGCAGGCTCTCGCCCCGGCAAGCCAGACCCGGTTGCATTGGCCGGGGGCGTTTCTCACAAAGCACTCCTGCCTATTGGTGGGGTGCCTATGCTCTTGAGGGTAATTGATGCGCTGCAGCAGGTGCCTCAAATCACCCGCATTGCTGTTTGTATTGAAAACCCACAGATTATTGCGTCTATCTTACCCGCAGGAATAGATGTTATTCCGGCGCGGCCTGAAGGCCCAAGTGCCAGCGTATTGGCTGGCCTTGCGCGCTATGGCACGCCTTTGCTGGTAACCACGGCAGATAATGCCCTACTCCAGCCAAGCTGGGTGCAAGAACTGCTGAGCGAGAGCCATACGCAAGCTGACCTTGCCGTTGCTGTTGCAACAGAAGCAACCGTAAAGCGGGATGTACCCAACACGCAGCGTACTTATATTCGGCTTGCTGATCTGTCTTTTTCTGGCTGTAATCTGTTTTTATTCCGCACATCTGTTTCTGCCCGCGTGGCAGACCTGTGGCAGCATGTAGAAAAAAACCGCAAACATCCTTTACGGATTGCTTGGCTTTTAGGGCTGAGCATTCTGCTGCGCGCCCTCTGTGGCAAGCTGACACGGCGCGCGCTTTACCGGCGCATCTATCATCTCACCAGTGCAAAAGCAGAACTTGTTCCACTTTCTGATGGCCGCGCTGCTGTAGATGTAGATAAACCTGCCGATGTTGTGCTGGCGGAAGAGCTTGCCTCTACTCTTCCAACGTGTTCCGTTACAAAAACACCCGGAAAATAATTTCTTTTCACACTTAAGCAGGTAGTAACACAGGCAGTACCGATGGAATATCCATCATGCTGCCCGCTTGAGCATCTGCCTGCGCTGCCAATGCGCTGGAACCATAGCCCCACGCGGCAAACACAAACCTTACGCCAGCTCCAGTCGCGGCACCACAATCTGGCGGCATATCCCCAATCATCACACTACGCGAAACCTCTCCGCCAGCCTGTTTGATTGTGCCCAGTAAATGGGCCGGATCTGGTTTATGGGCGGCAAAACTGTCACCTCCGCCTATTGCTGCAAAAAGTGACGTTAGGCCAAAATTGTCTAAAATACGCTGGGCAGCCACCTCCGGCTTGTTGGTACATACAGCCAGCAACCACCCGGCACTTTTCAACTGCTCCAATGCCTGCTGTGTGCCGGGAAACAGACGTGAAAGCCGTGTAGCCCGTGGCGTGTAAAGCTCCATAAACTTCTGCACAGCTTCGGCCTTCGTAAACGGTAAAACATATGGCTGCGACGTTATGGCCTTCAGCTTTTTATGTCCTGCATCCAGAACGCGTTGCACCAAGGTGGGCACGCCATTGCCTATCATGGTACGCACCTCTGCATCTGTCAGGGGGGGAAGATGGCATATTTCCAGTAATTCCCGGCTGCACGCCGCCAGATCCGGTACGGAATCAAGCAACGTGCCGTCCATATCAAAAACAGCAAGACGAGGTGTGAACATGCGGTTTTTCCTTGCCGAGTAAATATCTGAAAACTTTTATGATATTGGCATGTTTGTTTTCCGATGGGGAGACGTTTGACACATGCCGGAGCTTGGCTTACCGCATGCTGTTATGACGTCTATTTCCGCACCACGTCCTGCCACGGCGGTTCTTCTGGCCGCCGGACTGGGCACCCGCATGAAGTCCTCCCGCCCTAAAGCCATGCAATCTCTTGGTGGCCGACCAATGCTGGCACATCTACTTGCCAATGCAGCGGAGGTTTTTGACAGGCTGGTTGTTGTAATCGGCCCAGACATGGAAGAGGTTGCCGAGTTGGCGGCTCCCTATCCAGTGGTTGTGCAACAAGAACGCTTGGGCACTGCCCACGCGGCCTTGCAGGCCGAAGCCTGGTTTGGTGATGGCGATGTGGCTGTGCTGTATGCAGATAACCCGCTGATTTCGGCTGAAACGCTCAATCGTTTGTTGGAAGAGCGCCGCAAGCCAGATGTGGGCTTGGCATTGTTAGCCATGCGCCCGGCTGATCCTGCACGATATGGCCGCGTTGTTGCCCAAAATGGCAATGTGGAACGTATTGTAGAATGGGCAGACGCCACGCCAGAAGAACGCGCGATTGACCTATGCAATGCCGGTGTATTGTGCGCAGATGCCGTAGATTTCCGCCGCTGGCTTCATAACGTGCGCAATGATAACGCCAAGGGCGAATATTATCTGACAGACGTAGTAGATCTGGCTGTAGCCGATAGCGTGCAGGTACGCGCGGTAGAAGCTGCAGAAGATGAACTGCGTGGCGTAAACTCTCGTGCAGAACTGGCTCAGGCAGAAGCTGCCCTGCAAACACGCCTACGCAATAAAGCCATGGAAAATGGTGTAACGTTAGTTGCGCCAGAAACTNAACGTGTTCTTTGGCCCTGGCGTAACTGTGCAAAGTGGTGCTGTTATTCGCGCCTTTAGCCATCTTGAAGGATGCGAAGTGCAGGCCAATGCGATTGTTGGCCCTTATGCGCGTATTCGGGAAGGCTCCACCATTGGCGCTTCTGCACGGGTTGGCAACTTTGTTGAACTCAAGGCCACAACACTGGGCGAAGGTTCCAAAGCCAATCATCTTACCTATCTGGGTAATGCCGAAATCGGCAGCCACACCAATATTGGTGCAGGCACTATTACCTGCAACTATGATGGCGTGTTCAAACACACCACCACGATTGGAGAGAAAGCCTTTATCGGCTCGGATTCCATTCTTGTGGCACCCGTTACTATTGGAGACAACGCGCTGGTGGCCGCTGGCAGTGTCATTACAAAAAATGTGCCAGATGAAGCTCTGGCTTTTGGCCGGGCACAGCAAGTGAATAAAGCAGAAATGGGCAGGCTTTTTAAAGAGCGCCTGCAAGCAAAAAAGGAAAACGGCTGATGTGTGGGATCTGCGGCGTTGTTGGCCGAAGGCATGCCACCCCTATTGTTTTTGAAGGCCTGCGCCGGTTGGAATATCGGGGCTATGATTCCGCAGGTATTGCCACTTTAGTAGATGGGCGTGTTAAACGCCGCCGTGCGGCAGGTAAACTGGATAACCTTGCCGCATTGCTAAAAAAAGAACCTTTGCCCGGCACCACCGGCATTGGGCATACCCGCTGGGCCACACATGGCGCCCCTACAGCTTGCAATGCCCACCCCCATGGTACCGAGCGCGTGGCCATTGTGCATAATGGCATTATCGAAAACTTTGAAACCCTGCGCCGTGAGCTGGAAGCTGCTGGTCAGGTTTTTGAAACAGAAACCGACAGCGAAACCATCGCCCTGCTGGTAGATTACCATCTGCAACAGGGGTTAGAACCCAAAGAAGCCGCCCTGCATGCACTGCGCCGCCTAGAAGGCGCATACGCCGTTGCCATAATTTTTGCTGGCCACGAAGGGCTGATGATTGGCGCATGCCACAGCGCCCCTCTGGCTGTGGGTTTTGGCGAAGATGAAATGTTTCTGGGCTCTGATTCACTGGCTCTGGCCCCGCTGACCCGTCGCATCGCCTACATGGAAGATGGGGATTGCGTGGTTATCACCCCGAAGGGTGCAGAGTTCATGAACTTTGATGGTGTGCCTGTTGAACGCACTATCCAGCTTACTGCTCTAGCGGCTGGTTCCATCGGCAAAGATGGTTACCGCCACTACATGGAAAAAGAGCTGCACGAACATCCGTTGGTAATCGGCCAGACCTTGCAGCGCATGGTGGATCCGGCTTCTCGTCGCGTTCTTTTACCTGAACTGCCTTTTGATCTGGCAAAAGTGCCACGCGCAGTTATTACCGCTTGTGGGTCTGCCTTTTTTGCGGGGATGATTGGCCGCTACTGGCTGGAAGAAATTGCCCGCTTGCCGGTGGATATAGATGTTGCCAGCGAGATGCGTTACCGCAACCCGCCACTAACGGAAGGATCCTTGGGGCTGTTGATTTCTCAATCTGGGGAAACAGCAGATACACTGGCGGCCTTGCGTAGCCTACGTGAAAAAGCGATTCACATTGTTTCCGTGCTGAATGTTGAACACAGCACCATNTAAGGCTTTTACCGCTCAGTTAACCGTATTAGCGTGCCTGACCATTGCCACTGCCCGTGCACGCGGCAAGCTGGATACGCTGGCAGAAGAACATCTGGTAAGCGCCCTGTTAGATCTCCCCAGCCGCGCAGCAGAAGTGTTCAACCAAACAGACGCTATTCGTGCCATGGCCCAGCTTGTGGTGGAAGCGCGTGATGTTCTGTATCTGGGCCGTGGCAGCATATTCCCCGTTGCCATGGAAGGTGCGCTCAAGCTGAAGGAAATTTCCTACATTCACGCAGAAGCTTATGCAGCTGGTGAAATGAAGCACGGGCCAATTTCCCTTATTGATCGCACAGTGCCAATTGTCGCCACAGTGCCATCAAACGCGTTGTTTGAAAAAACACTTTCCAACCTGCAAGAAGCCAAAGCACGTGGTGGCCGCCTACTGGTGTTTACGGATACCAAAGGTGCTGAACGTGTATCTGCCATTGCAGAACAGATGGTGGTTCTGCCCCACGTGCATGATTTCGTAGCCCCCATTCTGCAAACCATTCCGGTGCAAATGTTGGCTTATGAAGTTGCTGTGCTGAAAGGCACAGATGTAGATCAACCACGTAATCTGGCAAAATCTGTCACCGTGGAATAAATACATAAAAAGCCCCTATCTGCACGGATAGGGGCTTTTTATTCGGGCTTCTTGCCATTTATGGCTGTTGCTGAGGTTTCCCTTCCAGTTCCACCATAATGTGCCCCATTTTGGGGCTATCCACCTCTACTCTTGTAGCCACCATGCCAATCTGGGGAATGTTCTCAAACCAGACGCGTCCCTGCTGAGGCTTTCTGGCTTTGCGGTCTGCACTAGAGAGTTTAAAGCCCTTGATCTGCTGTGCTACAAAACTACAGCGTAAACCATCTTCTCCCCAATCTTTTGATGCGCCATCTGGCAAAGGCTGAACGCCCTCTGTTTGCACCTGCAACGTGCTTAAGCGCACACCATCAAACACCTTAACCGCGCCGTTACCGCAGCCTTGCCCTTCCTGCACCTTGTGCAAAAGCGCCATAAGAATGGCAACATTATCCACTGCACCTTTGCGCTCATCTGGCAAAATCTGTTCGCGATCGGTTTCTACAGGCTCCATTGCCTGCACATCTGGCATATCCTGCTTATAGGCAATGGAAAGATGCCGATTTTTACCGCGAGACCAGCCAGCACTCTCATAGCTTTCTGGTTCAGGCATGCCGCTATTGTAAAAATGCCCCTGCGCGCGGATGTTGATATTGGTTTTCATGAAAAGCTGGAGCAACCCACCCGTCTTGCTTTGGGCAGCTACACTGTACTGGTTACCGCTCAGACGATAAGCACTGTTAATGGTCATAACATGCAGGCCGTGCGCATACACAAAATAGCGCACCACTGTTTGCGGTGTAGAAACCGCACCAGCAAATGGCGTTGCTGCTATCCCTCCACCCGCAAGCAACAAACCTAAAGCACTGGCTTTGGCAACGCGTCGCTTAAATAACAGATGCAAAAAAGACATTAGAAAGTACCTTATGGAATCATCAGGAAAAATCCTGCCGTTCCCCACGATAACCCAGACGGATAGAAACAGCCTGCGCCAACCCCGCAGCCATACTGCCCAATTGTGCAACCGTGAAACGGCTCAATTCTGTTTGAGGCAGACTGATGCCAATACCGGCTACAGCTTGCCCGGAATGATCTCTGACAGATGCGGCAAAGCACCACAGCCCTTCATGCACCTGCTCATCATCCACGGCGTATCCTCTGTCACGAATTTCTGCGATTTCACGCACCAATGTCGTTACAGAGCAAATGCCATTAGGTGTAAGTGGTTCTGACCACGTGGAAACAGGATTAAGGGCCAGCCATTCTCTGAAAGAGGTATCATCCATACCGGCCAGCATGGCATTACCTGTGGCCGTAAATATGGCAGGCAAGCGCATACCTACCCTAAAAGATGCCCCCAGCACTGTAGCGCTATTGCGGCAGGCCACATACACAACCTCCGCCCCTTCCAGCATGGTCAGCGTGACTGTAAACGCATCCAGATCGGCACGATTCTCCAATACATGGTAGAATTCCGTTACTAGATCCCGCTTTTCCGTTACATCTCCAGCCCAGTCCAGCAGGCGTGTTCCCAGCCTGTAGCCCTGAGATGCGTTTTTCTCCAGTAGCCCTAACTCCACCATAACAGCCAGCAGGCCATGCACTGTGCTACGTGGCAAATCTAGCTGGCGCGCCACATCTGCGGCCAAGGGCGGCCTGATAGAAGCCTTCACCATATCAAGAATACGAACGGCCCGCCGCAATGCGGGAACCGTGTCCTGTGATTTGGACATACTTTTTCTTATTTTCCTTGTTGACAGAGAGGTCCGATCTCTTCATTATTCCAAATACGGGATCAAGTTCAATATAATGAACAACAAAAATCAGAACTGATCTTGCCGCGCAGAAGACATAGTGGAAGCCTGAAAAACAAGAACCCGAAAACGGGCGGCAGGCTTCCACTTCTTCATATGCGCATTATACCGCAAATAAATGCACCAAAATCTCGCTCCCTTTTCCTTCCTGCGCTACAGATAAAGCCTTTCCTGCACCATAGCAGCAAAAGGGCACGAAATTGACCTGTATATATGATTTTGAACTTCCCGCCCTAAATGGAAGCACCCTTGATCTAAGCGCTTATCGGGGGCAGCCTGTTTTGGTGGTAAACACCGCATCTAAATGCGGATTTACCCCACAATACGAGGGTTTGCAGGCTTTGTGGACACAGTTCCAAAAAGCTGGTTTGGTTGTTATTGGCGTGCCGAGCAATGATTTTGGCCAGCAGGAGCCCGGCACTTCGGAAGAGATTTCTTCCTTCTGCCAAATCAACTATGGGGTTACCTTCCCTATGGCGGCACGTAGCCCTGTAAAAGGGCCAGATGCTATTCCGCTCTTTAAATGGCTTGATAGTGAACTTGGTTTTCTGGCACGACCACGGTGGAACTTTTTTAAGTATCTCACAAACCGCCAAGGCATGCCGGTTGCATGGTTTAGTTGCCTGACCCCACCCACATCCGGGCGTGTCAGGCATGCTGTAGAAACTGCTCTAAAGTCTTAAAATCAGCCAGCAGAGGCAGGCAATGGATCGCCGTTAAAATCGGCAGGGATCAGCCTGCCTTCCTGCATGGTTACAACCCTATCCATACGCGGGAGCAATTCACGATTATGGGTTGCTACCAAAACCGCTAGGCCCTTCTGACGCACAACATCAAGCAACTGAGAAAATACGCTGTCTGCCGTATGCACATCCAGATTGCCGGTAGGTTCATCCGCCAACAAAAGTGCGGGGTCATTTGCCAAAGCGCGTGCAATAGCAACGCGCTGCTGTTCCCCCCCAGAAAGTTTGCCCGGTAGATGATTTACACGATGCGCCAAGCCAAACATGCTTAAAAGCTCTTCCGCTTTACGGCGTGCCTGTGCCTTGCTTACAC